>WJFA01003113.1:0-13775 GCA_009870155.1 Pseudobourletiella spinata | reverse complement strand
CCCCTCACGTATTGGGTGGCGAGGGCAGTGACATACGTGACACACATTTACTGTGTTTTCTGTTGATGAACGTTGTTGTTGTTGTTGTTGTTGTTGCTGTTGCATCAGAAATTTCTCTGATTCATGCAGTAGTGCGAAGTGCACACTATGACTGCCCGTGTACTCCGGAGAGATGTGCTCATATGCGGACCATTCTAAGAATGAAAACTTCATCCCCTCTGGAATGTTCTCTGATTCTGGATGGGAGTCAATTGTCTTGGCCCATTGATTGAGCCGGAGTGAGTAACAGTGTGTGGGGAGCACCTACTACGACGTTCGCTCCTCACACTACATTATCGATAACTTGTATTGACGATGGCTTACACGGTTTGATTTGTCTTATTTAAAGGACGGATCCTCTCCGTCAGTCAGTGGGGCTTGTGAATGTCGTTTCGAATCAGTCCCCGCACCCATGTATGCATATTTACTTTTCCAGGATAGCGGTTGCGATCATCATCATCATGTATACACATGTAAAAGAGACTCCAATGCAATGGTGACAACGGTATATGCTCACACACTAGATTCTCAAAGTAGTAAATTATGTGCATGCATATGTGTATCATATACAGGGTGTCCCACGACTATATGTCACCCTTGTTTTAGCTCGACAACCCAAACCTCTAAATGTAGATAAATGACTTTACTACCAATCGAAAACTGAGACTTTGGGATTTTGTTTGGCACCATGGTTGCCTGGATGCGCGCGCTCGTTCCTGAGATATGCGCCATGCAAAAAATAAGGCGATTTTTAACATTAGCGCAAATGGTGGATTCTTGTGCCAATGTGTCCTAAACCCAACGGCGCCGAGTCATATGAGATAGTCATATGCAATCTATGCAAAAATTGGCTGATTAACAATTTAATTTAAAATCCNACGGCGCCGAGTCATATGAGATAGTCATATGCAATCTATGCAAAAATTGGCTGATTAACAATTTAATTTAAAATCCAACCCTTTGGAGAAAAGGTCATCCGATGACCTTAAATGACCTCATCGATGTTGACCTTGAAAGTGTCAGCATCGTTGACATAAAATAGCTTAATTATTTTAGATGATGCTGTATGAAGAAACCGGCAGACCAAAAGATTGCATAAAAATGAATGGAGTGGCATGGGTTTGGCATGGCCATGGCCATACCCACTAGCTCGTTGATTTTAGCATTCAGGTAAATCCAAAAACCGTGCATATGAGTCCATACGGTAGCAAAAGACCTTCCAAACGCGCTATCTCGCATGACTCTGCGCCGTCGGGTTTAGGACATATTGGCACAAGAATTCTCCATTTGCGCTAATGTTAAAAATCGCTTTATTTTTTAGCATGGCGCGTATCTCAGGAACGAGCGGGCGCATCCAGGCAACCATGGTACCAAACAAAATCCCAAAGTCTCAGTTTTCGATTGGTAATAAAGTTATTCATCTGCGTTGAGGCGTTTGGGTTGTAGAGCTAAAACAAGTGTGACATATAGTCGTGGGACACCCTGCATATTTGACAGAGCTCTCAGTGCCATATCACGTTTCTAATACCACACCGATTGGAGACCATAAACAAGGCGGCGGAGGATAAAATAATTACCCTCGTCGTATATAAATCAATTACTCATGTGTTAGTGTACACACTTTCCCATTCCTTTCAATAAATAAATTCCTCAGCCCGTCAACATATTTTGTCCAGTCTTCAACCGGCCTTGAGACGGCTCACACCGAATGAGCAACTTTGACCATATAATAATTATATTTCAAGTGGATCGAATTTCCCGGGTTATTCGTGCCTTTGAGTCTTCCCTCACTCAAGTCTATCATTGTGAGTGGCAACAGTCACTCTGACAAAAACACTTTTCGAGGAATATTTTGGAGATTTGTACGACGTTATTTTTTTAAAAAAAAATGACGCCGACCCTTTCAACCAGTCAGCAGAGGCGGGAGAGAATCTATTTGAAGGAATCCCACGATCATTTCGGAGTCAATAACATCCGGAAAATGCAACAGAGGCAAAGGCAGCTGGTACAAGAGGGACACGTTCAGGCTCACGTCCATTCTGCTCATGACTCTACGGGCAGGACCAATGGCTTGGGTGAGTGAGTGAATCGTGATTTATACATGTAGGTAGACGTGCTAAAAGATGTGACCATACGTTTTTTTTGTGGAACCATTTTTGGATTATGGTATAGTTTTAAAAGTAGCTTCTAAAGGGGTCCGATCAGGAACTATTGAGCCAGAGCGTACAGAGGGAAGAATCCGCCGGGCTGACGGAGGGATAGAATCTAATTCAACTTGTGTTTGCACTTGACAGTTCCTGCAACGCATTGCAAAGCGCAGAGTCTTCACAACAAACCCCGTGAGCTCTACTCAGAGGAGGATAAGCCTGATGACTCTCTGGATGAGAAATTATTGCTGCATGGGCGGACAGCCGGTTCCAGCGGGTCGAGTTTTGCAACGAGGCTCAAGTGGATTTTCCGACGGCTCAGATTTGGACGGCGATTGGAGCCGGAGCCACTCACAGCAGTACCCGGGAGTCAGGGGAGCGGAATCCTGTGCAGTCGCTCAAGTCTGAACTCCACCAGCTCACGCTCAAGGAGTGTCAGTGAGAGCAGCAGTAGCAACGGCTCCCGACGACAGGTTCATTTTGCTCGGGAAACCGTCTTTTCGGAGCGCAATGTCAACTCTCCATTCTGGTTCAGCATCCTGGAGAAACGGCGGATGAGGGAGCAGGAACGGAGGGAGATGGAGGACTTGTTGCGACCGCGACCGTTCCTCCCGTTCCTTGAGTCCGGCCTGAGCTACCGCGATGACAAGGAGTTTTTCCATCTGAAAAACAGTGATGCTCACCGGACAACCCAGGTTCTTTTGTCCAGTAAGCGGGGTGAGAAGAGTCCGAAGCGCACTCGCTGCTGCCAAGTGATAGTCAAAGCCATTCGGTTCCTCTTCTGCTGCCCGGAGTCAGAGGAGGTGCAGAGGTGGTCGGGCCGGTAATGCCGGCTTGATTGATGGCGGGAGTTTTCGTTTCGAGTGTTCAATTTACACTCACACGTGGTTGAGCTAAGGGAAGATGCGAAGGGATTATGTATGAGACTAACAGTGTCACGGTGGCAACTATAAGACCAGATTGTGTCCGAATGGACTTTCTATTCGTCTTGTATCTTTGTTAATTATTTTTTTAAAAATATTTGTACAACAAATTTAGTTAGTTAGTTTTGATCTCAATGAGGGTTTAGAATTATTTTACTTCTTCAATACTGCTGACTGTAGCACTGCAGCGCTTGAAAGGCTCCTTTTCTGAATGAGATCAGACTGAAAACTAGGAGATTCGAAGTACGCATAGTCTCTAGAAGTCTTTTAGATGTCTGCTGGCACACACTAGTGGCGTCCGTAGAGGTTAAGATTTACCGTGTTACTTTTACAGTTTGATACCCACCCTCACAACAATGAAGAATAAAAGTAAAAATGTTTCCACGTAAACGCTCCGAAACCTTGAGATGCATACATCCCTATCTTAAATGTTTAAAAACCCATACGCATTTCACTTTCCCGGCACTGTATGGAAAAGAACAACATCTATAGAAAGAATGAGTTGCGTTGCCCTGGTTACTACGGTTCGCACCGGGGGGTGTACCGCTGTAGCCCAGCGAAGCCAAAAGGGATTGGCATGAGCTTGGACACAAAACAACAGTAACGGCGGGCAGGGCGGGCTTTGAAACCCTTCAGCGAAAGGCAATTCCAGTCCGACTCTTGACTTTTGGTCGAAAGTCACCTTTACAGAATCCTTTTTACGTAAAATTGTTTACCGAAAATAACCTTTACCAAATCCCGCTTACCTACACTTTTTTTGCCGAAATTTACGTTTACCAAATTCCGTTCACTGCCATTTTTTGCAGAAAGTCACTTTTACCGAAACCTATTTACCGACATCACTTCACCGAAAGCATGGTGCATCGAATCCTATTTCTTGGAGCCACAAAGCCTAAATAGGATGTTTACCTTAGTGTACCAGTCAGATCGAACTAACAAGGGCACTCCCCCAACTATCACCGACCAAACCACAAATGGGTGATATGCGCAATCGAGATTGTGTCTCCGTACTTTGCACATAGTTCATTTCCATATGTATTACGCACGCGGGATGTGTGTGTATATACATACTAAAAATTGTATAGTAATAATATTGTTAACTACATGACTTACACGTATAAAGAACGTATGCGGGAACTGTAATTAAGACCGCATAAAATTTTGAGAATCTTGTTACGACGGCCCACATTTTAAGTTCAAGTTCATCGAGAAAAAAATATCGAAACATCGTTCACTTTCAGCACTAGTACATACGTTGTCGCTGATTCTTATTGTTACATGAATTGAGGTCCAGCACACACACTGAAACTTCTAAGTTAATTTTTCCACGTGTAAACTGAAACGCTGGATAGCATACAGTGATTGTTTCACTTTCCTTAACATTTCAAGGTTGCGAAATCGTACTTCGATGCTCCTGAACCTGATAAATGTGTTTCAATCGGAAAGAGAACTACGAATCAGGACCTAGAATCATGTTCATTTTTAACATGAGGTATAAATGGCGATCTTTTTTACGGCTAACTACAATTCGTGGTCCTCAATCGCTTTTTTGTTGCTGAAAACTGTAAATCGTTTAAACTTGACTGCCCTACTATATTCGCAGTTCGGTGCACTAGTCAACATTAAATGTTAGTAAAGAATTATATTCAGCGCCGAACCAAGAATCAAAATTCGAAATCATTTTCTTGAATGAACAGAACTCCTAATTGAGTTTTTAAATCGCGTTTTACTCCCCGTGGAACTCCAATTACTGATTCGTAATCGAATTTTTGAATCCTACTTCGAAACGCATTGTTTCTTGGTAATCTGTGAACCCTGAATTAAACTACGTTAAAATTTTAAGTGTGAAAATCTTACAACTACGGCTCATATTGCACGTTACCTAAATTATTAACAAAAATATCACTATTCAGTTTCAAAACATATTTTACCTCAGATACTTATTTTTTGCAAACTGTAATCCAACAACCACAGTTAGACTTCTGAAATAATTGCTACACGTGTAAAAAATTATGCCATAAAGAAAAATGCACAATAAGGATTAGAAGTATTCTATTCCATTATTTTTGCCGCTAATTTTTATTTTTACAAAACTTCAGATTCAAAAACATGTTGAAACTTCATGTTCAATCTTGCACAATCCGGATTGTGAGTAAATGAAACTCTTAGCACTGTGACTCTTTCCGATTGACGATTCCAATTCGGTATAAAAATAAATCCAATAAAGTAAATCGTGGTAAGAAATTCATTTATATTCAGGTCTGATCCGTGAATGAAGATTCCGCATGTTTTTCTTTCACCAGAACTCCGAAACGTGGAAATGAATTGAGTTTTTTCAGCCCCGAACTAAGAATCGCATTTTCGAACTTCCCAATGCGCAAACGGTTATCAGTAAAAAATGAGTGAACACGTGCCAGTCAGTCCACCCGGTACTTAATGCTGTAAACATGTACCGCCCAAACGCGCGACAAAATACTCCAACATCAGTAACGTTTACGTTAAGCTGCTACTAGTATATATGTACCATGTTTAAAAAATTCCCACGCTTACCGTTCCGCACCCATACTAATCCCCCTGAAGCTCCCGCAACCATCAGCCGTGCAGTAACAAACTCCCCATACCCAATTGCAACAAAAGTTCTATATATCTGACTCTGTTACAGTCCGCGCTCGCTTATACAGTTGTACTACACACAACACACCTTTCCCATCCCTAACCACCGACATTGCTGCAATTATACGGGCCATTTGTATACGTGCTAAATACATAGTTGCCCTACCTAGCGTTTAAAGTCAGAAATACACAGTGATTGGAACGAATTCAGAACATCTGTATTACTGTTTAAGTAAATGTAAACCGATTTCTTTATAATTGACCCTGTTGACCTGGGTTAAACTTCACCAAAAAACATACAGCACATCTTCATGACCCGAGACCTTCCAAACCCAAAAAAGTTGAGCATACCTCTTACTCTCCACGCAATCGTCTTCGAAAGACCCCCCCAAGACCCAGCCCGACACCATCATTTAAACAATGCACACATTTCCGAATTACACGCTAACCAACCTATAAGCGGTTCCAACCTGGAGTTGACTATGTACAGAACCACTCTGTACAATATGTACATTAAATGCCCACATATACGAGAGAAAATCGAACTTGAAACAAATGACTAAGGTATAACTTCCCCTAGATTTGACTTGCAAGTAAACGTCAGCAATTGGTGCAGTGGTAAGACAGCAGGCCGCTGAGCCATAGGGTGCGGGTTCAATCCTGGCTGCCTGTTTTAACCTTTTCATTTGAAGCGTCAGTATTATTATTAAATGATTGTACTACCTATAATTGTTGTCCTTTTTAATACTCTGAACACAAAAAGTGATTCCGGACTTCTGTCGGTAGAGGCTTACCCTTCGACACAAAAAGTCAAAAGTGGCAACCGGGATTCAACCCGCACCCTAATTTTCACGGCCCGCTTTCTCACCTGTGCACCGGTCAGCCACGTTTACTTGTAAATGAAACACTACAATGTTACACCATGATCCATTTTCCAAATACGATTTTCTCTTATTTATGACGAAACCGCACACAAATCTTGTTGTGAAACTAATGACTAGTATTTATTCGCACCATGCACCGAATCACAAATACCCTGCTCCGACAGCTAAACTAGAAGCTTTGTAAACTGCCACACTTACGCCTCCAAAAATTGACAGGGCCCACCTAACACGACAGTACAATAAGACCCATCTAAAAGCGAATCCACCACCAACTTTAACCAAAAATTGTCCAAATCCACAGTATTTCCAAACCCGCACTTACCAACGAGTGAAATTCCTCACCAACTGCGATATTATTAAATTATTCCTTAAAATCTAACTTACTTCAGCACAACTAGATATTCGTAGTGACGAAGACAAAATTAAACGCGCCACGCTGTAAAGGATAAACATCGAGCCCATAAACCGACCACAATAAAATATGTACCACGTTTAAACATTCTACGCAGTAACAACATTACACACCCCCATATGCATTTGTAACCCGTATTCCCTCGGTGACCGTTGCGCACCCATACTACTCCCCTGCAGTTCCCACAAACAGCAGACGTGCAGCAACACCACACACATAATACGAAACGATGAACGTAGGTGAGTCATTCACGAAATGTTTACATTCCCATATGCGCCAGTGCGAAAGATTAGCACGTGAACCGTTTACGTAGGGGCTGCGTGGGTTAGCAATTCCGCAAAAAGTATTTATATCATATACGAACGACCTCAAACTAAGCATGCGCAGCTGCAAAAACAGTTCCAAAGGCCCCACTGTTTTACATTCCGCCCGCCCTAACACAGTTCTGCTACCCACGCCATACCTTTCCCATCCCCCACCACCCACATTCCTGCAATGAAATGATTCACATGACCCAAGCCACCTTCCTCATCCAAAAAACTTTGGATAAAACTTTTACTGCGACTACAAACGTGTCAGGACGGATATCCCCCCACACCCAGCCCGACACCACCCTTTATATAACCTGCTATCACAGGTAATATTTTGAATGGTTCATCTGACATTAAAATTCGAGTTCCCACTATTTTGTTGACATCCGGTCCAGGTAAAAAACAAACACGCATTTCTACAGGAATATGAAGTGTCGGCTAATCTGTGCTGTTAGATGTATCCACGTATACCTTGACCGCACGTCTTCTTTTTTAATAATAGTAAAGTAATAATCGTTATTTACCATTTTTATTTAATGCCTCATAATAAAAGTCGTCGTTAATAAGCAGATTTTCATTGCTCCAACTCATTGGTGTCTTCGATGACTGTTAAACTATGAATAGCTGTGTAAATAACAGCTTGTTGCTTATTCTGCGATATTTTGAATAACTTGAATACTTTTTCTTCATTGGCAATCACTCTCACTACTATTTCATTTAATCAATCTCATTTAGTTTCCTCTTATCTCGTCAACTCTCACATAATTTCGCCCGTAGAACACATAATTTTAAAGAAGCAGATTTTAAAGATCCTCCTACGACTCACGCAGCAAACTCAGTTCTTCCTTCACTTGAATGTGTTGGTGAACACAAGAATATTATTCCTTAGTATTCCGCGTGCGCGCGTACGAGGATTCAACTTCAGTCGGCAGTGATAGTCCCAAAGAGCGGCACAATATTTCTGCCGATTCTTGCAAGAATCCTGGACTCATGAACGTGGTGTGATCTCCCATTACTTCGAACGTGGACAAATTACCAACGCAATACTGAAAAAATGACAAATTATTTAGTGACACCTACCTGATACGCGACTTACTACATGGTTTCTCGTTGCACTACCTCCTCCAAGAACTTCCGTGATCCCATCATGGCTTCCTGATACAAGCTTGAGTCCCTTGCTAGGATTGCAAGGGTATCTCCACTGTATTTTCGTCTGGGGATGTGCTCAACTAGCGCTCGGAACAAAGCACTGTATTGGACAAAAAAGTCATCTTCCACTCCGACCCCCACTACTTCAAAAGCCGTATTAACTAAAAGAGCGACATCTCTCCCCATATTACCCGTCAGACTTTCCCGGAATTTCTAAATCAAAGAGAGTTGATCAATTTGCAGAGACACATATTTTCATTTTACTCGAAGTGTTTTGTATTACTTATAACCCGTACAGCCGAAAAACTAACCTCCTTTGCCGAGTCACTGATCTTGCGGAACAAGCCCTTTTCTTCTGCCATTCCCAGGACAAATTTCTTTGTTTCATTTTCTTCGTACATCAATCTGGGATATGCATCGAGGAGGACTAGCGTAGAAACCTGACAGTTTCCATTCAGAGGACGTCAAAAACCAGTGACACACAAACTAAATTCAAACCAGTTTTTCTTGAAAACATCTCGGAAAATTCGTACCTTTTCGTTGAACTTATCTTCAAGTTGAATAGCCATTTCGTACGAGATGACTCCGCCGCCGGAGAAACCGCCAAGCATGTACGGCCCAGTTGGTTGAATCTTCCTCAATTTCTGCGTGATTGCCATCAATATAACCCAATTCGAATCACATCGTATATTTGTAAGGGCGGCCGAATCGACTCAATGGTCTTGAGTTAATCTTGACTTTTATGTGAACTATATTCTAGAATGCAATACGGAGCTGTAGACAACTATCAACAGTAATCACCTCTATGTAGGACGCTGCCAGGGTTTCAACAGTGACCACCTCGTGTGACCCGTACTGGAATGCATACGACTGGATCGGCAGTTCTGATGCCAGATGTTTGAATACATCCGCGCTACCCTCGGATCCATGTACCAGGAACAAACTGTTGCCATTCTTGCTCGTACGACTTTTCAGTGGCACAATAATGTCCTTGTGCAATTGAAATGGGATGATGGTCTCACTCTCCTTATCTGCCTGCTGGCTGGCTTTAAAAGTCCCGGCTTCAATTTGAAGCAAATTCCCCAAAGTAAGTGAGAAGAAAACTTCCTTGGTGAACGACACATTATATTCACGCTCCAAGGTTTGCTTCAGCTCAACCCCGATCAACGAGTCCATTCCCATTTCCGTTAGCTTCTTCTGCTTGTCCATAGATTCTAAATTATCGACCCCAAATATTCTGGCAACCTTGGCGAGCACTCCCTTCTTACCCCCGCCGTCTCTGTGCTTTTCTGCGATGACAGCGGATGATACAACGGGGTAATTCTGTTGCAGGGCCGCGTCCAAGACTTCCAAACAGGACTCCACACTTTGTGGCAACATCCCAGATCGAACCTTGGAGCTCTCCTTACCCTTGAGTATCTTCTCGACAACAACGCCCACTTGTCCGATGAATCCCCACTGGATGGCGAGTCCATGGAGGCCGTCCGCCACCCGCTGCTCGCAAATCCTCTCCATCACAGAGTTAGCCCAGGCATAGTTGCTCTCGTCCGCCAATCCCCTACCAGCAACTGTGCTGGAGAAGACGACAAAGTATTCCAACTCGGGACAATACTGTCGGGATAGTTCGTCCAACGTTTTTGTCGCTTTGGCTTTCGGCCCAGAGACAAGGTCGAACGTCTCCCTACTCTGGTTCACGAATGGATTATCCTGCAGAATCTTTGAATGGAGAAAGCGAGCAAAGTCAAGTTTTTAAACTCATGGGCATGTTTCCAGCGGCCAACGGGAAAACAAGTTAGTTACCAGGGCGGAGTTGAAGATGCCTCCAATCTGGCGTGCACTTTGAGATTTGAAAAATTTCTCCATCTCCGACTCATTTGAGGCATCCAAGGCTGGGGTCTCAACCGTAACTCCTGCAGCCTCCCACTTGCGGATGCAGAGGGATTGGTAGCCCGTTGTCAGCCCCGACCTGGACGTCAGGATGAGATGTCGATGCCCCCTTTCCAACGAGCCAATTGCCCACCTCGAGTCCTAGTCCTCCCAAACCGCCCACAATCATGTACGTCTTGTCCGGGTTGAAGTAGGTACGAGCTTGTGCGGGAAGGCGAGCACCCTCTTTAGAGTCCTCCTCCCGAACTCGAATGAGGAGCTTGCCAGCATGCTTCCCAGCAGCCATGAACCTGAAGGCCTCCTCGACCTGGTCACGCTCGAACACATGGGTGGGAAGCGGTTTGACGGCACCGCTCTTGACCCCTTCCCTCATGAGTCGGCGCATCTCGACGTCGTAGCCGGCTGCTCCTTCTATGACGTGATACAATTCCACCCCGTGGAACTCAATGTTTCTCAGAAACGGGCGCATGCCTAGTGGAGTGTTTTTGAAGGCGTCATATACTCCGATCTCAAGAAATTTCCCATTTACAGCCACACAGTTGACGGAGGCCAGCAGCTTGTCCCCGGCCAGGGAATTGAGAACGACGTCCACCCCGCACCCTTGAGTTAAACTTAGGAGCTCCTTCTCGAAACTTGTATCCCGGGAGTTCATAATGTGCTGCTTCTTGACCTCCGGGTACAGTTTCCTCACAAGTTCCCGCTTTTCTGGCGTACCTACCGTCGTGTACACCGTGCACCCATGAGCCAGAGCAATGGAGATTGCAGCCTGACCCACTCCACCGGTGCCGGCATGTATGAGCACCGACTGACCAGGTTGGAGGTTGGCTCTCGTGTGGAAGGCGTAGAGAACAGTGGCGTATACCATTGGAACCGTCGCTGCCTGCTCCAGAGTCCACTCGTCAGGGACTCTCCACACAAACCGTGGGTCTACGTTGACGGCCGTTGCCAAGGCCGTCCCCTTCGACAGCCCCATAATCCGATTCCCATCCTCATCATAGCCAGAAAACTCAAAGCCCAGGTAGGGCTCCTTGTAGGTGAATCCAGGGACCATTGGTATGGCGCACGTGCTCAGCAGGACGTCGCGGAAGTTCAGTGCTGCATACGCAACCTTGTATAGCTTCGTTTGGGCAGCAGGGGCACACCTCAAGCCGGGATTACTGAGCGGTGACTCGATCCAGCGGAGACTGGACAAATCCCCCGGGACAGTGGGACGCACGTAGGCATAGTCCGTCTCCTTCACCACGGCATTCTCTCCCAAATCCAGAGGGGCATGCCTGTACGAGCCCACGGAATCACCTCGAAGCACATTGATTTTGAGGTCCATATCCAGGATGGACTGCAGTCGCGGCTCCGGCTGTGAAAAGTTGAGGGTCAACGTGCTGTCGGGATCCAATATACAGCGGATTTTGTCCCCGCCCTCCTCCTTCATCAGACATTTGACTAGGCCAAGGATCCCGTTCGGGATCGTTCCCTGAGTCGTGAGGTAAATTCTGGAGTCAGCCGCCGCATTTATCAGCGCCTCCTGTACCGGCTCGATCCACTCAAGGCCGCCTTCGATGGGGACATGAGTGATTTGTCCATTGACGGGCTCCACCTCAAAGGAAAATTCCTAATATTATTGGCATGTCGACAAGAATACGACGAGAATTCCACAATATATTATATACCCTTTTGAAAAGTGAAATATGCTGATTGTTGTCAATGGATTTGCTGGCCACGAGGGTTAAGTCAGCCGTTCCTTCCGGGATCAAATCCATGGAGTGAGTGATGACGAAACCACGGGAGCTAAGTGTTGGTGCAACGATGGGAAGTAGACTTTGATTGTCCAGAAGTATGAGGTCCACATCAATCTCCGCCGGCACGAGCTGCTCCACTTTTTCCTGGATCACCAAACTTGTTATATCGCTGTTGGAGCCGTCCATTTCCACCGCTTCTGAACCGAGGGTGAGCTTTGTGATGTGGCTCTGCGGGAAAGAATGACCAGATTTATTGGATTATACTGAAAATTCAATTTCATTAACAATTAAATGTAATTATAATGTCAGCTTGGTAGACGAACATCAAGTTGATGCTGAAGATTCAATATTTTAACGTATTGACCCGCCAGCGAGTGAGCCTTGTCGGTGAAGATGTCGTAGACTTTGAGTTTCCTACTCAAACTATTTTCGAAGACGAGATCCACCATTTCCCAGAAATTTGACTCCAAGCCGTCGGCGGACTTCTCCACAAAGGGACAGAACGTGTACTTTTCGAAGGCGAGAGCCCCTCTCTGCCGCTTGGAAGGGATGTCGGAGAAGTTGATTCCCTTGAACTCAATTCCAGGGCATATAATCCTCTGCTGCTCATTGAGGATTGCCACCGGTACGACGGGATCTGGCAATAAATGAAGAGTTAACTACGCTCACCGCTCCGTCACAACATCCTTCGTGCTTTTAAAATATTCATAGCTTTCTCTTACACTGCTCCCCGGCCGCAGGCTCCTTCAATTGGCGGAGAAACTCCTGGGGATCAATGATCACTCGCTCAAAATCCGTGGGTAGAGCCAGGCTTCGGGATTTCCTGGACAGAACTGACGTTTGGAGCACAGTGTCGAGGAAACTGATCCAGTTCCCAGTCCAGTACACCTCCGCCCATTTACCTGCAACATAAAATTGGATCAAAATATGGGACTTTCCCAGGAGTCCTAGGTGATGGCGCCACGTGCGTGCGTTACCTTCGTTATCAATTCTCCGTATGCCCTGGAACAGTCCGGAATAGTTGCAGCCCCGCAGGCCGAGCTCCTTGTATATGTCTTCGGTGCGGAGCGGGAAGTACGACGAGGACGCCGTTGGATCCCCTCCGCGTGGCGGAAGTGAGGGGGGAGCGTCAGTGTATCTCCTCACGTCCCCATTCACCACAACATCCCCCTCGTTGAGGATCTCAAATTTACTCGAGCCCGGCAGAACTTTACTCAGAAGTTTCGTCCCCTCCGCCTCCTTCAGTATGGTCGCACGGTGAAGCTGGACATTTGTGAAGATGACAGGATTATTGACGTAGCGCTTCCCACAAATGAAGTCACTGTAGTGTCCCCAGGCGATCGTCAGTAATCCCGTGGCTGGGAACACGGTCGTGTCCTCGATCCTGTGCCCCGCCAGGTCCGCATATTTGGGGCTCCCGAGGTCCACGGAGACGGTGTGACCACTTACCTAAATAATAGAATGAAATTACGCTATTTCCCTCAATGGGTAAATGAGCAATTGATATTGCCATATTGGAAAAAATTTGACTCGAAAGTCTTACCAAGGGGTGAATCATCGCGGAGGAATTGTACTTCCTTTCATGATTCCACTGAACAAGCGGGGAGAGGCAATCGACGTCTGCGGAGACGGGCGTGGAGACGCTGGGGTACAGTTTGTCCACCTCCACGTCCA
>WJFA01003112.1:0-13781 GCA_009870155.1 Pseudobourletiella spinata | reverse complement strand
CTGACCCCCTCCCTCCGTGTAAGTGATGACGTAATATGTGAACAGCCCCTTATGGGTGAGCTGCGCGCTGCATAGGGTGTTGGCGCTGTGTCCCGCGGACACCTGACAACGTCGAGCCCTTCGATGAGCAGAACTTAAATGCAACAATATAGTGAAATTTGTCAGCACGTCAAGGTCATTCGGGTAGTCCAAAAAAATTAGCAATAGTGCTGGCACTACGTTGCTAAATTACAAGTCTTGGCTAACAAACTAAGAACCCTTCTGTGTTGTCTGTTCTAGAGCATGAAACTGATGGAGGAAATCCACGATTTGAAACTGGAATTGGATGGACTCGCCGAAGCAAAGGAACTCCGGGCGCAGACGAATGCGGAGGAACTTACTCGGTTGGAACTCACGCGGGATTTGGAGAACGAAAAGTTGACATACATGAGAGCACAGTTGGACGCCACGGAGGAGAGTACGAAGCGGATTTTTGCTGCCGTCGAGGCCTTCGTAGACTGTGCAGAGTGTGACAAGGGGCCCCTGCAAGAACTTTTGGGTAAATTCAGACGGTTTAAAATTTTCACAAACCTCCACCGTCCTCACCGTCATCGTGGTCTCAGAATCTTGATTACATCGAACCTCACCCCGACCCCTTTCAGGTGACAGTACTCACGTGAATGTTGGAAATATTCGTGCAACTTTCAATCTGTTGGAACACCACATCACGGCCATACAGCTGGAGAAGGAGCTTTTGAAGATTCAAAAAGACGTTGAGACCCACACAGCGCCGACCGTGTTCAAGCCGCCGAAAATTCACAAGCCCGTCGGCGGACCCTTCGAGCCCACACTCATTATATCCGGCCGCCCTGAGCTTGGAATGTAATCCTGTTGTCTCATCATTACTTTCATGACAAGGAAGCTTTTATCTCAATGATAAAAAGAATAAAATAGTCTGTAAAATTACCCAGGGAGAAGAAGGATGATGAGGAGGACACGCTATTTGCTTCAGCTCCGATCCCCAAGTCCGTTCAGAGAGAGCACTTGCTTTCCCAGCTCCGTGAGCTCGGCATCATTTCCGCCGGCAAGACGTTCGCTACCTCGGAGTCCGTCAGTGCCGTCGTTAGTAAAATTGGCGTTGGAAAAACCAAGGATGAGGATGTAAAAGATAATAAGGAGGATGTGGATGTGGACGAAGGAGAGGAGGATGAGGATGCTACGGACCGCAAGGATGTAGACGCTGACGACAGCAAGGATGAGGACAACAAGGAAATTCAAGATAGTCCAGTGGAAGAGAAACCAACAACATCTGGTGCTGCGGAGCCGGAAATGGTTCCAGAAGCTGGAAGTGAAGTTCCGGAGGAGAAAATACCCGGAGAACAAGAGCAGGATGCTGCACCCGATGAGGATAGAGACAGCAAATTGGGTGTAGAATTTGGAGCATCAGAAGAATCCGCTACTGATGCCAGCGACGAAGAAGAAGAAGAAGAAGGCTGACCATAATGTGAATTTTTAATCAATTAAATGGAAAGCTCAAAATATGTTCATGAACCACGACATGGTGAAGTCTTTTAAGAAGTGCTCATACAATAAATATTGTTCACTCTACCCAGATGTATCAAAGCTGGTTTATCTCTGTTTTTGAATTTGTAAATCCGAAACGATAACTGATCATTGGAGTGGATTGAAAGAAACGGAGGTGGTGAAATTTCAAAATTGAATATATTCTAAACGAGGCGGTAGTTGGGCGAAAGACTTCAGGGTTAGGGTATGCTAGGGGAGGGTCACATACACTAATAATCCGGAGCCGATCCGAAACTGGGAAAATTTACATGGGATTTCCCATGTAGATTTTAATTCCCTTTGGTTCCTTTTTTTTCTATTTAAATTAATTTTCTTTTTTATTCTTAATTTTCACTTTTTCAAACCCGACCTAAACTTCCAAAAGAAGTACTTGGACGTTTGTTAAATGATCATTTATGCTCATAAGTCATACCTCCGCGCTTGATTCCCATGTAAATTTTCCCAGTTTCGGACTTGGTGAAATTTTAATGTTCAATTTTTCCCAAACTAGGCGTTTAGCGGGAATAATATTTTAGGGTTAGCGTATGCTAGGCAAGGGTCACATGCCCTACTAACCCGACCCGATCCGTTGTGGACACCAATTTAGAGTGGGGTGAATTGCCCATCCACTCGTCCGTCTATCAACAATATATGCCACGGAGGTTGACGGATTTCAATCCATAGTTTTCAATAAAATGTTCAGGGGGTCACATTTTGTTGTCCTTAAGGAGAAAAGATGTTGCCAATCTATCTGGCATCATTCCTATATTGATTTCTAGGGCGATCCGTCAAATAGTTGGCGTTTAACGAGGGATAAACGGCACACAAATTTTTGCTTTCGGGGAGAATGTTCATTGGAATCATTAGAAAGTTTCATGGGAGTTATTATTTTGTACGTTCCAGTGCCCTGGATTGAAGTGGATAACCGTAAAAGACTTCCGGTTTCATTTGACGGAGTAATTGGTAGCCGCAGATTCGCTTCGTTGTGACAATTAGTTCTCGTTTCTTCGTAACCAGCGCTAGCAGATTTGGTCTTCACGAGTTAGATATGTATGGTGCGTTTATTCAAAAATGACACTTTGCCGCAGTTTGATAAATAGCTTTTCTATTGGCGCAGGTAATACACGCAGATTATTTGCTTCAAACCCAGCTATACATATGGGCTAATTTTATCACGAAGTATCAACCTTGTCGTTATCCCTCGCCTGTGTCCTTTGAACACTCGTCCAAGTTTCATCAAGTTCTCGCTCCAGACTGCCCAAAAAGTCAGCATGACTGTCGAATGGAAGTTGATTCGACCGGCTTACGTTACCATCAAGCTCGCCGAAAAATTGTTCATGTTTCCAGGAAATATCGACTTCACAACACGTAAAATGAATCATAAGGATTCAAAACTGACCGACTACGTAGTCGTGTTTTGGCTAGTCATAGGGTGTGGCAAGTGCGCACAACTGTTCGTTTCTCTGTTGCAAAAACTGATCTTCTTCAATCGTAACGAAATGGCTGCAAACATCACTCTTACGATCGTCAGTTCCATCGGCTTTGCGTCGTTATTTATAGGCTACGAATTGTTTCACAGGGGCAGAACTGTGACGATTATCCTTTTTAACTCCCTTAGTTTCGTCACTAACCCTGATGCTGAAGATAACGCTACAATATTAAGACCTTGTGAAGGTATTAGAAGAGCTCAGAATAATCCGGTTCGTCTTCCTGATACAAAAGCCCCGGCGCGCGGCTGGTGCAGGACTTTCCTCTGCACCGTACAAAATTCCGATACAGCGGAACGGATGGTAGCACTACTGTCCTCATCTATCTACCTTGTATTACCCAATTACTTCGTAATGTCTCTTGTATTTCCGGAAGCAGATGTTTTCATCTGGTCACTCGTACAACCACGTTCACTATGGGTCTACGTAGCTGCCGTCGTTTACGAGCTGATTGTTACGTTGCTAGCATTAACCTTCACATGGTTCGGCATGTTTTTCGCATTTGCCGTCCAGGCAACACATGTTCACAAGCTTAAACGATGCAAAGCTCTCATGAGGTATTGCGGCGGAAAAGCACAACCACATTTGCACAATATTTCCTCATTTGATGTAGCCTGTTAAATTTTTTAAATAGTGAGCACAGAGAATATTGAGGGCACAGCTCACGAGGATTTTGTATTTTTTCAGGGAAAAACAGGATACCGGAAGTATTGAGATGGCTGAGGCGGTGGAGGTCGTACGCGTTCTCCGCGAGGTGGAGTTGGTTTTCACGCTTTTCAATGGTATTTTCGGCAGAATTGTGTTCGTTGGAAAAATCACTATGTTATTAAACTCCATATTGACCTCATTTTATGTTATAACACATCTTAGAACGCACTCATATTACTTTCTTTACTTTTTTGGTCCCCACGGTATTTTTAATATTGTAATGTACATTAGCTTGACTCAAGAATTCGGAAGGGTTCCATGTCTATTCACAGAGTTGAAACATCTGTGTGTTGTCATGTTGTCGGCATCAGGTCGCTGCAGCAACCGCGAGCGTAGTTTTATGTTGGCCACAGTGGGATCCGTGCGGGAAATGGGCGCAAGTGAAGGTGGGTTTCGAACAATCCAACCGATCTCTCCTCTCGTCTTCATTGACTTCTACTTGAATCAGGTGATTTCTCTTGTACTGGTCTACTGGGGATAACAACTTCTGGTTGTAATAATCCGATGTAGAAGTTAGGACGTTAGGAGTAACACACGGGACGTGGTGAATTTTACTTTGAATACTAGCTCATCTCGGTCTGTTCACTGGCCGAGGACCATTCCTCACTTTTTTTTATTTGCAAATGGATGCGACGTTGTGGGTAATATGAATGTTATAACTGTGTAATAATTTTAAAGCTTTAAAGTAACGATAAATGTTGTTCCACAAATACGTAATTACAACTTGTAATTCCATATGTGTGGACCTTATATATCATCAATACCGTTGCTCATGTAGTCATGATTTGTAATTGTGGTTTGGTCTACCGCTCTATACCTTTAGTTTGCGGGACACTTTGCGCATATTTTAAATTACTTATAGCAGCACATGAACGGTGTAATGCCTTCCCTCAGCACATTGTTGAGCACATGCTAAAGTGAATTGAATAAAGTTCAAGCTTTTGCTCTCATCAATATGTAAAATGTGGTGAACGCCAATCAGATCCTTGTGGCTCATCATCATTGGCATTGCCCAAATCCGACAATACTTTTCCAAGTTCCAACTGTATTAAGAAATTCAAGGCTATTCTGTATATTTTCACAATTTGTTCGAAGATTAACTGTAGATCCAGATTGAGTACTTCAACCGAGTTTTTAGCAATATGAACCCAATTAAAGTTTTACGGATGTGGAACACTCTCAGCGCGCAGCACCAAGCCTGTGGTGTGCTGGTGTGGTCCGAGCAGGGAGAGAGGGGATAGAAGATGGAGAAATGAATTGGACCAATCCGCGGTGAGCGCACGGGCGTCTCTCCACAGCACTCTCTGCGAAACGTTCCGTGGTCGGAGATAATCCCGATAAATATATTCCCGCCGTAGGATATTCCCGCCACAATAATCCCGCCACCGCTGCACATAATCCCGCCGATGTTACTACCGCCTCATCAACAGATCCCGAGGCCAGTTTGACGACGCGCATAGAGCTATCGAAGTTGTTGGAGTAGCGCACCAGCACTTCTATAAATAGCACCTACCAGGAACCACAACACCAGAGGTTCAAAAGTAACCCACTAACGCATTATGGTATCCATATTTTCCACGAGAACCTGTCATCTTCCCATGGCTTCGTGTGAGATGGTCCGATATACTTTACCAAGATACCGTCTCCAGCTACTAAAAGATGAGGCTTTTCAGGTGGTGTTGATAATCAGGTTCGTCCGGGTCCTTCTCAACATATTGTCCATATTTCCCGAACTGAAAACCAGTACTTTTCGCATGTATGCATGCCTAACTTATGTGTACCTTAATGTAATTAAACGTGGCCAAAATTTCTCCAAACCAGTCCGTCTGGTTTCTGTGTTTCACAAGCTCTTTTGAAATGCGATAAAGGCCAAATTAGTATTTAAGACTATCGTAGTAAATGGCAGCTCATAATCGTCCTTCTCCACTCCAGTCTCCAGTAAAATCGCAAGTAAACCCGACCCCTACCGACTTTTGAATATTCCTTTGCGCGGCGGGACAGATGAAAGTGTAATGGTTTCCACAGCAACTGTGGAGTTTGATCAGCACTGATCATCTTACGATGCTACGATCACGTTGGCAAAGTCGTCACTCGTCATCCAAAATTTTGCCAATTTTACAACTGTGTAGGATTCATTTCAAATTAAAAGATATTGGACAATCAATCTGGAGTCGGAACAAGAGGATTTCAACTTAGAATTGTTGATTTTTCGTGGCCTGGACTGATCAGTGAAGTTCACTGATTATCGTAGATTTCAATTCATTTTTTCATCACTGGACACTCGAGTGCCGTGATCAAGAACAATATAATCAGAAGTGTATTTCATTTCTCAAATCTTACACAGTATAATTGGTAAGTAACATGAATTATTGGTTTACTGAAGTTAAGAATTGTTATTATTGATAGATATGTAGATATTGTAGGTTGTTGATATTTACAGACATGTTATGTAGATGAAGAAGTCATGAGGTGTCAGGTGAAGCGGTTTTTTGCAAGAACTGGGAAAGTTGTTTAGCTAAAAATAATTCCAGCTCCGTCCCTCACTGGTGAAAAAATTGGCGCTATACAATAATCTAGTTTCGTGTTAGGGCGCCGATTGAGATGGCTATACCTAAGGAGACTACGTGGATTATGACTTTGAAAGATGAAAATGAAGAAGAGGAAGATGTTCCAGAAGTGTACCTACCTCGGAAGCAAAACGTTAGAGCGAATGCTGTGAAACAATTGCAATTGAAAAGGGAAGAAGATTTCTTAAATGCCATGCTCGGGTGAGTTCTCAGTTTGGAATATGATCAAGTCAACTATAATCAAGATTTGTGATTCACGAATGACATGCTTGCTGTGCTTCAGTCTTAATACCCCGTACTTGTAATGTTCACCTAGTTATCATTGTGTGTGAATTGAAACTCTTTATTTTACTTTTGACTAACTTCACGAGATTTCGACCAAAATTTGATAACTACTCTCGAATGTTGGAAACTTTGGTACCAAACTTTGGGTATAACAGCGAAATAATTGAATGTAAAGCTTAGATCCTTCTTCTCAAAGTTACAGACATTTTCTAGGATGAATTTTTTTAGTTTTTCAAAACATGTTGTACCTGCAAAGTTTTGAGAATTTCAAAATATTCAAATTCGGTTTTTAGAGAATTTAATTCTCTATCAAACAAAAAACGTTTATTAAAATCGGCTGGAAATTGCCCGAAGAAAAAATGTCCCAAGAAATTAGACATTTTGTCCCATATCTCTTGTTCCACTGGTCACAGATCGATACCAATGGTACATTCGGAAAGTAATTGCCGAGCGGTATCGTTTGGTACCAAATTTTCCAAAATTCGAGAGTAGTTGTCAAATTTTGGTCGAAACCTCGTGAAGTTACTCTTTTATAGATGATGATCATGATTTCATGATCATGATGTATCCGTTTTCCATGTTTTTCCTTCTCTGCAATGTTATATAAGGAGGCGGAATTCCATGTAACATGGCTCTTTGGTTTCCGTTACTAGTTCACTTCAACTGCCCCACTGCTCAGAAGATGACGAAGGTGTGAAGCTGACAGATGAAACGAATGCTTTTGATCCATCTCGACTTATCAAGGATCGCATCCAATCATGGCGGACCGAGAGGCAGCTGGTGTCATCATCTCTTGCTGAGGCCCGCAAGACGAAGCGCAGCTCAAGTACTCACATGTCCCCATCGCCGAGCGTTTCGAAACTAAAGTTCAGACCAGAGGATACTGCAGTGAAGCTAAATAATTTTTTGAGTAGTCTGCAGGCTCAGATGGGAGATGCTGCAAAGGAACTCGAGCATATGCCGCGCAAGGTATAATAAATTTATGTTAGAGGTACAGTGCAAAACTATCTGCTGTGTCTTCTCTGGAACCTTTCGGCTCAAGAATGACATCAGAGAAAAAATGTCCGTATTGGAACTATAGAATAGTCATTGACAATTTAGAGTTCAATAACAGATCTTGTCCTAATTATTTTCGTTTTTGTCGTTATAGAAATTTGAAATGAAAGAAGATGACATCCTTCGAAGACCTTCTCAGCTCATCCAACTTCAAGATTCGGATGCTGGTACGGAGAAAGATGAATTGAGAAACGCGAGGAAGGTGGCTCTGAGCAAATTGAGCAAAAACTCTGCGTACAGGATGGTTCATAAGAGCACACCCCTCGGTAAATCTACCCCGGCTGTTTGTAAACATTCGAGTTTCCACTAACTGTACTTCGCAGTAACTCCCAGTCTTGGTTGCGTTCATGAGGATGTAGTTTTAGTTGGTACACCTACACGAGAGCAAATTTGATTTTTATTTGAAATGTGGCGGGAGGGAATGTAATGTGACTACTTGTCCATTACGTGCTTGAGCTTGAGCTAGTCATGGATTGGAGAGTTATAACTCTTGTAATCTTCACACAGTTGTTTAATTTTTGTTTTTGGGGGAGTAATCAGTTAGTGTTGTGCGGATCACCGTGCGCAGTGTGTCAGTTGTTACTGTGAATTGTAAGGTGTAACTTGAAATTTCACTGTAACTACGCTTGATGGACCTGCTTATTAATTGTTTTTAGAGGACCGCCCGGCCCTGGCAGAGGTACTGCAAGAGGTTCACGGTACGTATACTGAACAGGATGTGTCCGACTTTTTAGGATATAATTATGGTATTAAAGTGGAGGAATTCACAGATGATGAATAATACAATGATGTTCTATCGACGGCGCTTTCGTTTATAGTTTTTGAACGTTCGAAACCGAAAATTAACTGTTGGTCCCATACGAGTATCAAAAAATCCCAAATAGGCAGGTACTGTGTCTTAGTTCATATCCTTTAGAAATTGAAGATTTGAAGACAAAGTTTACGAAAATCAAACTTCAGTTTATTTACTACCCTACTCTCAACCTTTGAGTGTGAATAGATATGGTCACATAAAAAATATTTCAATTCACAGATAAATTGGATAAATTATTATAACGTTAGTAGTGATAGAAGGTTCTCAACATTTTTTTTACTTGTTTATTGAAATAACTAATGCGAAGCAGCCATGGTCTTTTCACAAAAAATAATAATAAATATTTAATTTTCAAATGTCTCCTTACTTTGCAAGGTGGATTTTGGGTACGGATACGAAATATGGGGTTTGGCTATCCCGACTTCTCACCGCCGTCTCCTTCGAGCCTCTGAAAAATCTGCGGAAATTTTACCTTTTGACGGAATGATGATGGGAGAGATGAAACCACCAGAATACGGTTTGCCCTTGTGCATGATTCCTATTCCCTGCAGCCACCGTTTAGTATCGTAGTGATGAACTGGTTGGGCATCGAAGAACGGGATCGTTGACTGAGCCAGATCTGAGTCGTATTCCGATGTCGTGAACTCCACATAAGAGTTATAAACGACGTCCGGCATAGAAGGGCCCTTCTGTGTCAATGGCGAGTTCGGCCGATAAAACTTCAATGGACGTCGAGGAATGCCCGGGTATTTTTGAGCCTTGATCCAAACTTGCTCCGTTGTACGGAGTGAGATTTGTTCAGGTTTATTTTCCCGCCATGTAATTGGTACCATTTGGACATCAAGATGAATGGATTTATCCTCTGGATCCAGTCTAAACCGTACCCCAGTCACCACTTGATGCGCTTCCCCCACAACGATATCGAAATTCATACGAAGAAAGCCATGCTGACCAAGGGCTGCAGTTTGAGCTGGATTCGACTTGTCAGCAGGCTTCCCAGAAACCCATTGTGTGGTGGCTACATCGATTTCCCCATCAACGACTGGTTTACCCTGCTCCACCTACACAGTGCAAATTTTAATCATCATCATTAATACCAAAATCTCCATATAAAATTAAGTGATACTCATGCGAAAGGAAACTCATGACTTACTGCGAGACGAAGTACTTTATCCTCCTGGACGAAACGAACAGCTGAGACGATGTAGCCTTTCTCCACATCAACTAACTGCGGGGTCAAGTCAATGTAGTGTTGATCTTCCGGTTTCTGTGGGGTTAAGCATGTGCAGAGGCACAGTTCGCAGTACTGGGGGTTCCTCAGTATCACGCCAAACTCCATTTCCCACCGTTCCTTCGCTACCCGGGATTCCCCACTGCAGGATGGATTGCCATCAGTGTCATTGATCCGATCTCCCAATCCCATCAACCGGCCTGGATGAAGGTGGAAATGACTGTAGTAGCGATTGTTTTGAGCTGACGTACACATGGTGACCTTATGGGATGCACGTACGCACTGCAAGTATTAATCACGTATGGCTGAACCTCCAGTCATTGTAGGGAAAATTTCTCATCAAACACCAGATCCTTACATTCCTCGCATACTCAGGACATTGGTTCGAGTCCATACAGTTGGAATCCGGGGATTCGCAGTGACTATTCCGGTAGGCTCTGCAGTCGATGTCTTTCTCCCGAGTGCAGGTTGGAGTTATCCGTTTATAATCCCTACATGTCCCTCGACACAGACCATCCGGGTTCAAGACGATTTCTGCTTCGAGGTAACCCTGGGCATTTCCAACATCACAAGAGTCAATTCACAATAGGATCAAATCGGTGATGAACGTACTTGAAATTACAATTCAACCAAATGGTTACTTGCATGATAGTTCTTGTCAAACTCCAGGTGTTCAAACTTTGGCCCCCTGTTATCAATGTACCCGACATTCCCGTCCTCCTTCTGAGGTCCCGCTTGTGGATCTGGATTCAAATGAGAAAAGTGTCAAAACAGATGAACCCTCAAAAGTATCAAGTATCCTGTGTTCACGTCCGTACCATATGGGAACGTGGCACTGGCCCGTGGAGAAATTCCCGTGGAGATGTTTTTCCCCCACTGACTCTGAAAGCGTCCCCGTTCAACTGGAGCCTTGTCGCATTTAAATATGGGAGGATGAGGAAGTTCCACGTAGTCGGAGCCATCTAGATATTCAAAGTCGATTTTCCTCTTGATTTTTTTCACCATGTCTTCAAACATTTCCTTCCGATTTTCCAAGGCCTTTGACCCGCCATCACCTTCAAATCAAAAATAAAATGGATCGATTCAACTGAAATCACCCCGAAAAAACCCTCATCCTCGAATGATGCAATAATGAAGATCTTTTGAAAAACTCACGCTTAAGAAACGTGGAGTAAGATGTGTAGACAACATCTAGTACAAACTTTTTCATATCAGCCATGCAAATGTAGAGAGCCGCATCGGTCAGAACGTCGTAGATATCTTGCAGCACACCAAACTCGTTGTTACCGTAGCAGTAGTAATTTAGCTCATCCATATTATCATCGTTCCTTTGAACCTGCACCATTATTTATCTGTTTAAAAATTTTCACTTTCGATGTGTTTATCGCGTCGAGTCGAAAAATCTGGAATTACCATTGAGCTGAGCAACTTGACGAGACCCCGAATGGGATGATTCCCCTTTTCGGGTTCCTTCATATCTGTATCCAACCGCTCCAACACCTGGTCTACAGTGAAGCTTTTGAGTGTGCCTGTAATTAATGACGAAAAATTTAAAATTCGGATTACTGTCCCAGTTGTTTTCCTCCCTGAATACATGGCGTCGCAAAAATTAAAGTCCGTACCGTTTTCCGGTTCCCCTGATACAGGTGAGATCCACGTAGGGAATGTTTTCGTCTTGTAACTCAAGATTTCTTCTTTGGCGGTTGGGGATCTTGATAAAATCAACCTCATGGTTTCATTGAAATAAACATTTATGGACAGAGCCATGGCGTCGATTTCCGTCCATAAAATTTTGATGTGGTCCAAGTTGGGGTTCTTCGGCACGTTTGATAACTGGAATAGTGACTCCCTGCGGAAAGTATGGTAGAATTTGATTAAGTGCCATTGTTCCTTCATGTTATTTTTCACCGTGCACATATTCGTAGACAACTTATCACTCGGATCGCAATATCTGGTTTCCATTAGCTTACTGACTCAAATTTTAAATCTAAATTTATGATTTGGGAATCTGGATTGGACTGGAACAAATTTGAATGCGTTGAATTGACTCTCAGATAGGTTAAACGTAAGCGCCTCCACAAGTCAGGTGATACTTAAGTTGGTCATAGACTAACACTGTGTTATAGCTCCACTTCTTCAATAGTGCCCGAGTTAATAGAAGTTTATAGAATCCGCTCTTACATTGTATGGATTCCAATAGCAGGGTCCAAGATGGCGTACGGATTCCCATGAATGAGTCTATCTTCGCTCTGCCTGAAGAAGGCTATCAGCGGAGTGACATGAAAGCGGACGAACAGCTCTTCCAGCCGACTTGGATCTTCATCTTCACCCACACTCTAACAAAAATTCCATAATATAAAACTTTTCACATAAACAATAAAAAAAACATGTGAAAATTTTATGAAATTGTTACCTCCAGCCATGTCCAGGTATTCCCTACTAGAGTCTCCAGCACTTTAATTCGGTCAAACTGGGCAACTTTGAAGTCCTCCCACTTTGGATTATTTCTAAAGGGCTCTTCAACTTGAGTTTTTGGGATAACAATTATTTGGGCTTCCACGAGTTTAATGAGTAGAAGGGTCACTATAGTTGGAGCGCTTATCCCAGCACTCAGTAAGCCCAAATTTGAGATCTTCATTTTCAAACTCGTCATAATCGTGGAAATCACGTCTGTCCGCCTTTAGGAGTAGTGTACATTCCATTTACACAAAGATACATTAATAGAGTTTAATGGCAGGTGGGTTAGAATGAGAGGATTGTGTTCTAGGTAACTATAGAACAAATGACACCGTATATTTAGATCAGAGTCAGTCGTCTTGGCAAAGTTGCAACAACTTGCAACAGCACAGGCCGCCGAATATGCGCTCCGTACTTCACGTTCACATATTCGAGACACATGTCAATTGTCCACGTCGGTGAGTCCGTACAACCTTGTTCCATTCACAATCACAATACAGTCCATGTTCTATTCACATCGGAGACTTTAGGTCCTGCGAAATGCCATAAGGATTCTTAAGTGAGGCAACCTCCGTACATTTCTCATGCCAGTATACAATATATACTGCAGAATCTTAATAGCGGTCTCCACGGGAGCAACTAACTGGGAATCTGACCGTTCCGTATCGATGTTGTAAGCACAACCGCTACGTTGGGGTCTGAAAGACAATCGGTGACAGATCTGCAGGCAAAGTCAAAATTAGTGGTCTCAACCACAGGCGTTCTATTAGAAAGTTTGCACTGGGAAACCGTGCCCTATTATGCAAGCTCTGCGTCCATTCCTTTTAAGCTTTAAGCTGTAATTTCTTGATATAAAAGTATATAATATTTTAAGCAAAGTATAAGAATAACCCGGAAATCGAAATTTATGAAATGAACGTTCCAATAGAGAAAGGCCATTGATAAGTCCCACGGATATGACATGAGCGTGTTCACTGCAGTTTCTTCACATCGATTCGATAACGACTGGTGAAGCAGTTTGAAAATTCAAATCTGTTCGACTCAAAGTCGTCGGTTACCGTCAACGATCATATCCGACCAGGCTCACCAAATGGTAAGGCCGCCCCGAGTGGCCTGTTTAATCCATCCTCGTAAGCAGTTAGCTTTTGCTGCGGCCAATAGGGGACAGCTTTCTGCCGTAAAGGCCCTTGAAAACCAACTGCAGCTTGCAGCCTCACTCTCTCTAGAAAACTTCTACTGTATGACCGTTTCCACTTTTCAGTCTATCTCTTTTCCTAATGCACAAAATCCAAATCCTGATGAGCACTAACATTGCCAGGTGTCCGCGGCGCGGCGCAACACTCTATGCAGTTGAGCTAATCCATACAGTTACTTTTGTATACTGTATGTTTGAAGAGACTTATTTTATCGTCGATAAATTACGATTTTATTTTATTTGTCTGTTGAACACATACGTAAAAATTCGACTGAAAGTAGAATTCGGTATAGAACGTATGCCTTAAGAACCTGCTACGATATTTTCCAAATTCCCCCCTCACATTCGACATTCTATTTTGAAGCATATGGAACGTTCAGTTGGAGAATCAACTCGATGAAAATAGATCCCCGTAACAATTCGGGATGGTAATAGAAGC
>WJFA01003111.1:0-13783 GCA_009870155.1 Pseudobourletiella spinata | reverse complement strand
TGTAGCTCAATTACAATGCGCACTGTGATACTTTCTACAGGTTTATGCCAATTGGCAGTAAAGAAAAAAATTTACATCTTCTACTTAAACATGTAAAATGTATTGTCCTATGACAAGATGTCGTGTATTTCAGTTTAATTTTGATATTCAATTATTTTTTCTTTCCATGAAGACAAGGCTCGTTATGTAGTGACAGGCGTAATATTGCTTTAGTAGTCTGTGCAGAAAATTTTTCGTATACAACTTTTGCAGAAAAGAAAGTACTGGCCCACTGCTTGTATAACTCGTAATTGCCCAACGAAGTATTATGAGCGATACCCTCAGGTCGGACTTGTGTGCAGTTTACTAATATTTGAACTATTAAAGGTACTGGAATCGGATTCTGATAATCAGCTTGTCACTTACGCTGCGGAGTACTCTGTGATGCACAATGAGTCTTTTCTAACCTTCATTAACAATGGCTACTCGTCCACTGAACCCTCAGAAGCTATAGCGAAGCAACCAGAGAAGGCTTCTCAAGTAACTCCAACACCAATGTGTGAGGGATGTCGTAGGTATGCCAAACCTTTCTGTGGAAGTTATTTTATCTATGCTTTTGTATTGTGTGTATGCAGTGTTGAGTTCGAGCATTTATCCATTTTAGGTTACGCACTGATATTATAACACTGCTGAAGTACGTGGAGACTCTTCAGGACATTCTAAAGGATGATGAAAAACACAAGTGGACTGACTACCCCCAGCAGATTTCAGCTTTGATGACTAAATATGGGTCGCTAAGGTGTTGTGGTGATGGTAGTATTATCGATAACGTCGATGGTGTTGTAAGACTTGAAGTTACTAATGTTCCTTCGCCTTTAATGTATCTGAAGTCAGCGTCAGAACCTAGAAATTCTGAAACGGATTCCAGCACAGAAGAACTCAGCCAAAAGAGCAGCCCCTCTAGTATTAATTCTCGAAACGGTAATCGCGAAGAGGATGAAGTCAGGGATTCGGAAATAGCTCAGAAGTTTGTAGTTTTCTAGAATTTCTGACCGCCATCTGTTGATTGTAACCGGCAGTATTTCTTCGTTTACTTTCGTTTTGAACTTGTAAGAGGCTGTTTGTATGTTCTGTTTTGTATTGCTGCGAAATGCGGTTGTCTTCCAAACTCTGGACTTGCCATTATAAAATGTATGCATGGAATAAATCTAAATGGGAATTGGAACTGAACTAAACGTTATAGGAATACGTAATTTTTCACGGTATCTGGTGGCTACAAAATGGTGAAATGATCCACTAGTGTGGTTTCATACAAAAAGCTCTCAGTGCAATTTGTCATGAAATTTATTTTATAACATTTTTTGGTACAAAGTTTTGCTCAAATTTCACCGGTTTCATTAGCAAGGGTTGGAAAGCACTAAGGGGCTGGTCACATATTACGTCATCATTTTTTAGCTGGATTTCAACCCTCCCTCCCAACTTTTCACTACGTCCAGAATTTAAGTGATGACGTAATCCGTGAGCGGTCCTTTATATAAAGTGCACACATATCGTAGTCAACTGAATGAGGAGAAACATGACTCTCGATCAGTGTACTTATGTTAACTTGACGACAGAACACAAAACACACACGTGAATAATCTGAATAAGTTATTCAGAATAACATGAGTTTATGTTCAGGAGCAAGCATCTGAAAAGAAATGACAGGGTAGTTCAGTTCACAATTTATGTTGAGATTGAGACCCACTACCGGTTACAAGTTGAAGCCCATGCGTCCACCTGTAATACCTTAATCTGTCCACCTGTTTCGCAGGACTAACACAACGAAGTGTAAAATCAAAAACTGTAACTCATTTCAGCTTTGATTGAGGTGGTGGATAAAACATCTTGTAAGAAAAAGGTAGAACGGAACTCACGGAGGACACGTTATTCTACTGCGAGAAATACTGAAAAATGCTACTTATTAGTATCAACATATTTGAATGACTCACGTTAAGTACGAAACCTTCACAACAATAATATACCATTACATACTCATTCCTTCCGGCACTGATATTGCCGTGGGGAACGTGTACGAAAAATTTAGCAAACCTTTCGCTATTAAATACACTTATCAATACTTACAATTTATAACAGTATAAATATATCACTATGTATCTTTGAATGCTAAAGTTACATAACATTTTTGTTCACCAGTTTTTATAAAATTATGCAACATATAACGATGTGAAATTACAGTGTAAAGAATTTATACTGGCTATATCCAAAAATGATTCACACAGTCATCATACTCTTACTAAAAAGAACAAGCTGCAAGATACTAAAGACGGCAATATCCGTCCGACAACACTTTTCACACGTTTTTAGGAACAAACTTTTAAAAAAACCTTCTGCACAGTATTGAATTCATAGGTAGGTAGGTCGTAGGTATACAATAAATACCTCCTTCATCAGTCCAAATTAGAAATCACAAGTGGGAGAAACCGAGGCACGCCTGACTTGTTCTATAGGTTAACTAGGGCAGGGAATACTCGGGCTACTGAAACCAGGATACTGGCAACGGCTTTAGTCTTCGTCCGTGTGAATTTTCATCATCTTCTATCACCCCAGTGGAACAACACTATTATGTTCTTCACATATTTCGACTTCATTTTACGGCGACACAGTAAACGTAGTATACACAAGCTTAAATGACAATGTTCCGTAGAAAACTAATACAAAATACAAACACCCCCATAGAAACTCTGCGCCATTAAAATATCGCACGGTAAGGCTCTGAGGTGCTAGAGGTCTTCCGATCTTGAGCGAGAATATCCATATGAGACTCCAGCAACTTTAAACTCTAGTCACGGATGACGAGCCGGTGCGAAAGCTAACTGTATACTACACCATCAGGGACGAACTGATGGGTAAGTCGAGTTAATGGATTCTGCACAACAAATGCTTGCAAGGTAACCAAACGAGTAAACTATCAGTGTTAATTCCAAAAGTTCAAGCAAATTTTGATGTGTAGAAACAATACATAATTCGGCTATCCTTTTTTCTTCGGTAGGGCAAGTGAATGAACCAACTCTTTCCGTGAACTTTTAAATGCAATAACAGGATTTAAAACTTTTGCACTGCAGCTGTTAACTTACAAAGCCATAACAAGTTATACCGCCGACGTCTGAGAACATAATTAATTCGCACTTTCTTGTGTATTCTCTCGTCTCCCAAATCGCCCGAATATACATGGTCGTCAGATTATTATCAATAATAATAATATCAAGTTTGACCGTCTTTTTTAATTTCATCTTTGGTTTTAGTTCGCCGTAAACTGGAATCTATGGAATCCGTCGTTCCGCTGGAGGAAGGCTGAACGGAGTTTCTGGGGACAAGAATGATATTGCCATCGGCTGCTTGCTGTAGACTCCATTCATAGGGGCTGTATGGATTACCGTCTCTGTCTCTTAAAGCCTTAAAAATTCAAACATTATGAGCGTTAAACTATGCATCCACATACATTTTCTAAAAAATCGTACTATATATCAGTTCAAGCCGAATCTTACTTGAAATACTGTGCGATATAACTGCGAATACTTCTCCCTAAGATCATTTCTTCGACCAAGAAGGCTCTCCTGATCTCTCATTAAAGCATGCTTCTTCTCCCGGATCCTCTGCACCTCTTCGGCTAACTGTAGGATCTGGTCCAACTTCCGCTTGCGACAGTTTTGAGCAGCAACCTATTTTTATGATAACATTTTTAAAAGGAGTGATGATTCCATTTCACGATAAAACTTCCTTCCGAATGGGGATATTAAACCTTACTTTGTTCTTCCCCCTTCGCCGTATGTCCCGAATTAAGGACAACTGAGATTCAGACAGGTCATATTTTGAAAGGCGCTCATTAAACTCATCCATCGGGAGGTTGATTATATCATCCGTGCTGAGCGGAAGATTCATGGAACGGGCTCGCTTTTCGTCCCGTGATAGGTATTCCTCTGATAGCAAATATTCTATATGAGTAACGAGAGCAAAAAACCAGGATATTAAGATTTCAGAGCTGGGTGACCAACAGCTACTCACTTTTGGGTTTATCCTTCGCGGGAGGTCGTGGGTTTCGTAAGCTGAGAACTGAGTTTGGCAAGTGTGACTGTGGTAATGAGTAACTGTGATTATTGTGAATTTCGGACGGGCCTTCACTCGGTCTTCCATCTAGAAGGGAGCCCAAATGCATTAATACACAAAGCTTCAGCAAGGTTTTTTTACTCTGCTGAATCCCCAATCTACGATTTCATCCATTATTCATTTGACAAGTTATGCTGATATTTCCAATGTACCGCTGTCATGACGCACAAAATCCACGCTACAGCTGTACTTCATCTCCAGAGGGTCCATGGAGCTGCTACTTGAAGGATGAACTCCGGATGCCGACGGGTACGGGACACAGAGTCCTGAGGAGGCATGAGATCCAGGGTAATGATGAACACCCTGATCCTGCTGCACGCGCTTTCCGAACATTTGGTGTTTCTTCTGTGCCACGGGGGCACCCACCCGGTGTATACTCTCACCTTTCCCATAGTAGTCATAGCCCCGGAGTTTGCTGAAATACAAGGTCTCCGGTCATTACAACATGACAGCATGACATCAATCTGATGAATTCCCAGTCGTTTTGACCTCCTTTGCGGCGCTCAAGAGAGCCATCGATTTTTAAGGATGTCTCTTCCATTCCAAGGAACCACTGTAACATCTATCATCATTCCATCGACCGACACCTACCTGGCATAATCTGACGAGTAGGTGGAGTCGTGTGAGGCATGGGGATGAGCATCTGGGTCATTCCACTCATTGTCAGACATGTGAGGATCGGTAAGGGGAGGCACACGCTCAGAGCCCATTGAGCTCACTGCACTATCACTGGAGGCCTCCATCCTATCCTCGGTTACGGCTGAGGTGGCATTCAATCCACTGGCTGCTCCCAGTGTGCAATTAGAGGGATGAGGAAGTCCTTGATTCAAACCGACTCCGGGAGCAGCTCCTGATCCACCGGGATTCCCAACAGCTCCTGAAGAGTTGTCCATCATTCGCATTGTATACATACCTATGCAAGTTCCCAAAATCTTTCCTCTATAGTACTCGTACATACTTTCGCCATACACGACAAGCCTATTTGTGTCCACCAAGCAAAGTGCTGCGCTCGTGGGTTTAACCCAACTCCTAAATCATGTTCATCTCATATCTGCCCTATAAGACGGCTAATGGCTCGTTGGTTGTCTTGGACTTTCGTTTCTTTTCCCTTCTAGTGATTCCATGATGCACTAGGAAAATATTTAGTCATCCTCAGAATCATGAGATGAAAACATCCTCTCTAAAAAAAAGTTCCCCCGGCAGTGTCCCCAGAACTAGGAAAACAAGGGGGAATCACTGCATGATTACCGGATTAGGTGTCATACACGTTCAGATCTACCTGATCTTCATGCATTCTAAACGTAATACTATCATCGTCATCATAGCGACTGCAGGTTCACATACAATACAACTGCTTGGATCACACTGAAGGATCTCCTGTATTTCCTTATTATTTCCCCTAAATTTATTCCCCTCCCATTTCACGAGTATTCACTTTACTCCCCCTCACACAATTCGCGAACAATCAAAATAACTTGAGATTTCTCATAGAGTGTACTCTCAGCATCATAATCAAAATACTTCATGAGGATCCGACCCGAGGACTCTGTGGTGGATGAATCGTTGCGCTGGTGTTGGGAAGCCTAGGGAGCCTTCGCTAAAAATTTTCAAGGATGCTACTAATACTACTACTACTACTACTACTACTGTTGCTATGACTGCATGCATATTGGTGATACGGACAGGTGGCGGCTGCTTCCAAGGTAAATAAACACAAGCATCGCTTCATAAGAATAAGAGGAGGGCTGGCTGACCTTCATTCATTGCCATGTCCATGAGTTGCAAATCATCGTCATTCAAGATTGATGACAGGAACCCTTCAGTAGTCTGGTTGCTCATCTCAGCATTACTCGTCATGTTCTGTCAACAGGGAGAAGGGGAAATACGTTAAGAACGTACGTGTGTAAGTCATCATAAGTACACAACAATAAAATTACAAAACCATTATTCTTGCTCCCCACTCAGAATCATTTGCTCTCTCTCTAACTGCATTAGCATTGCACGCCTCCTCCGTACTGCACTGGACAGGGGGGAGGATTCTTGGGCACATATTATGCCTCATATTCTTGGCGTGATTCCACCGTCGGGAATTACTCTTGAAGATTCACGCTTGCACATTTTCATTTCATTATTATGGGTTAAGGCTGGGCTTTATCTACTGGTAGCTCTGAACAGAACAAGATTTCCATTTACACGTGATGATCTATAAATATCATGGATCATGATCTACCAGGCTACATTCTACTCCAACATCCTCTCATTACCGGCAGATGGATGGACTGATAGTAAAATTAAGTCGCATTACACAGAGGCATTTCCGATCCGCTTCGCTTTACAACTTGAGCGACTCGTGTACACAAGCAACGGAAGGAACTAATACAATAGATAAGAATCAGGAATGAGTCAAGAGAGACGCACCGGGTAGTACAACATGTCATGGTGGGACGGTTCGATCATTTTGTAGTGCGAGCTGGGGTCGATCATTGGGTCGCTGCTGTTGGTAAGGTGCATGGAGGAGGCCAAGGCAGAGCCCAAGTTCGGGGGCGGACCTAAAACGTCAAGACAAGAAAAAAATCCCACTTTTTAGACCTGACACGTTGTCACTGTATGTCTTGTAGTGGTAGCGGACTAACTAGGAGGAAATCATAGTAACTACCCCATCCACTCATTCGTCCCATTTAAGCACGACCACTACCATCACGTGAACCCCAGAGACTATTGAATTAGGGATTCACTTGTTGCCTCATCAGCTGTATACTTCTCACTTGACCAATATAGCATCGCACACTCATAGACCGTGGACGGTGACAAGCATTCGTCTCCAAATGAGCCGATACGGTCTCACACACAATCAGAGTTCAAAGATTCCTCTTGGCTCAGGCCAGAATGAGCAGGTAGGCGAGAAAATACGACATTACTACGTACAGGGAAAACAGGGAGGTGCTCAAGCATGAGATAGGATGCAAGGGTGTACATACTAATCCTCCTGCCCCCCCCCCTTCCTCACGTATAATAGGCAACTGCAAATTTCAAAGTTGAGGCTATGAGGTTGACTACAAGAGCTCTCTTACAAGCCCAGGCTATTGTGCGGGTTCAACTATGGCCAATGAACGTGCAGGCATGACGACAACGAAACCTCACGGGAGACAGAGCGTATCAATAATATCCCTTTGTTCGGAACTATGCTACACTTGACTTCATTGCAGACCTAATCGATTAGAAAACCACGGACTTGCTTTTGCAGTCGTACCCTCTGGCCACTTGTCAGTCACAACCCCACGTTCTTTCTGCCTTCACCAGTCAGCCGCGGCTGGATGGAACGGAATCGAGTATCTATAATACTACCTGGTTGACTTCTGACTGCGAGTCAGCCATGCATGCACACATTCAGACTCCTTCAATTGCTCCGCCGCCGCCGCCGCCGCCACTATCAACTGTATACAGGCTGGGAGGACAACGACAACAATAATGAGCCTCCACGACAAAAGTCAATTCTGATTTCGCTCATGGTCGGAAAAGAATCTCCTTCGCACATCTGGCGACGAATCAATCGTAACAGAAAGGAAAAATATAATACACTTCCCACAAGCAGGCACAAAAAGGGCGGCGGCCAGAATTATTTCCAACAGAACAACAATATTTTTTACGCTGTAACCCTAAAAAAGTATAGATATTCAACCGTCTAAATGGACACATATGTGAGAAAGGAATCAAAAGAGAGGATCGCAGGAAAAAATCCCAATCCACTGCCCACTGACGATATAACTAGCATCAATTTTCCCCACATATACACCAATTGACACTACTTTCCTCTTCCGCCCACTGGTCTTTCAAAAAATGGGGCTCATTCCATCCATCTTCCTCTATAGCATGTAGGCTCCGCAAGGGATGCAACAGAGAGCAATTGCTTACAACGCTCAACCACATTGCACTCTTCTATCCATAAAGGAAGATGGCTGACTCGTGTGTATCTACGTGTGTGTGTAGAGAGAGGCAGGCACGCGATTTGCTGGGAGGGATCAAAAAATATATGTAGTACATAACTGACTAACGAGCTTCAACATAATAATAATAATAATAATAATAGTGGGCCGCCAACATTCACACAGCCTAGTGGACTTCCAAGGACCTCGGAGAACGAGTTAGTGCTATCTACATGTACAGTGACAGTTGAAAAAAAATATTTGATGCTATTGTGTTACTTTTACCAACTACTATATACTACAATTGTAACAATGCATTTACCCATAGCCACGTTGGGATAAGAGGTCGTCGTATTGATTTCGGGGGGTGGTACAGGTAATGAAGCATTCTGGAGGAGAACGCTTCTCGTCGTGTCGGGATAAGGAACCGCCGGTGGTCCAGCCGTTGAGAATGGCGGGTGGTGCATGGAATGATGGTGGAGACTCGACGATGGGTGGTGAAGGGGATGGTGGTGGTGGTGGTGATGATGATGATGAGGAGGGAAATGGTGGGGCAGCGGCGGCGGCAAGGAGCCTCCACTCGTGGTCATGCTGAGGCTGAAGACTCAGGAGGCTGGCTAACTCTTGCCATCTCTGGTCCATGCTGCTTCCCCGCAGTAAGCCCTGCATTCGAGCATGAACCTGAAAAACAAAAACAAAAAAAAACAGGAAAAGGTTACATCATCTCCAACATTGCAAGACCATACATTTACGGCTGCACACACAGAAACCTCCACCCATCACATGTCTCACCGTAGGATATAGTAATATTAAAGGCAGATACTTTCAATGAGACGTCGTGTGAGTGGTAAGGTACTGGCCGGCATAGCCGGATGCCATACACTTGTTCATCCCAAGCAGGGCCTCCCCCTTCCGAAGGCACATTTCATACTGATCATAATATAAAACTCCACATCATCATTCTTATTACGACTGGCTAATGAATCCAATGAAGGGATTTCATCATTACACTTCGTATCACAACAGACACATCCCATTAATACCGTGGCCATCCCCTTCACATAGTAGGCAAGCTGGACACTCAATCCTATGAGGAATAAAACGAAATCAAATCTGACAAAATATAATTTCCCTCGTGAGTTGATTTACAGCATCATTCCCTCAATTTGCCTCTCCATGCTCCACATTAGGGATCCCTGAGCTGGGGCAACTAAAGAGAAAGATAGATGATGACTAAACTGCAAACAAACAACAGTGAAAAATCCACCATAGTATGCGCAGTGCAGAGTTTACACCTTGAGCATAGCTCAAAAGACACAAAAACATGCCTTGGGCAGACGCACTCAAAATCCCGGTAAACTTCATTCCATTCACTGTGTGCAACAAGACATCGTAGCAGTAGTAGTAGTAAGTACTAGTACGAATAAAACACAAACACACACTTACATCCATTCCCCCACACAACAAACAATCTTTCCTGTCAATTTTCAAGTCACAGTGACCAGGCAATTTTGTGAGGCGAGAGGCGGTCATCGATAACACTCACACACAACATCCTAGCGCAACCTTCGATATCTTACTCCTGACACGACATAACGAATGCTGAAGCAGAGGTGGTGTTGCAAAATATTTAATTCACGGAGCACGTCGTCGTACCAGCACCAGAGAAAATAAAAGGTCAGTTCCTAATTAGCAACCTTTAATTTTAATTTAAAGCACGAGCCATAATCAAACTTTCAACGTACCGGACAGTCCGCATTTCAAAACCAATTTCCTGTACAAGAGAGATACCCAATCACGAGTCCCCATTCTTCCAAGTACGTCCAATTATTATTGCTCCACAAATCAAACTAAATCCAGATCCCCACCACAATCCAACAGAATCTTTCTCTCTCATACATACACACACACACAAACAGAGGGGAAATACTCGATACTCCAAACTGCACCAGAAGATATGCAGGAGGACGTAATAATTATATACTAACTGATCAAAATAAAGTGCGTAATCATAATCACGCGCTCCGTGATCAATTTCACTCCTTTCAGACAGGAAGGCACTGCCGTTCACACCACTCCGAGTCACACTACGCCTTCACCCAGCGAATCTTCAGTGTTTGCGTGTGTGCGTGCTTGTATGTTTGTAATTTACTAACAGACGATTACATGTGGGTAGCCTAGTGCGATATCCGCTCGGGGTGCTTTGCAGGACGACTGTCTGTGACTCAGTCTGTTTGTAGTGAACTTGAATGGTGAATAAAAGCTAGGGAGAGGAAAATATGCCAGAGATGAATGAGTGATGCTCCTCCATCAAGGATTACACAGTGCCACATGGAATATTTATAACAGGTGGCCTGACGAGCAATGCTAGCAGGATATTCTTGGTCTTCCCAAGGCGATTTTTTGTTCCGTTCTATTGAATTGTGCCTTGTGTCCGACGACAAGTAACGTCAAAACTCAACACGGACACAGGGTGGCTCAAATATCAAGCCCAAATATTACATCTTCAGGGCGGCAGTGCCGCCCTGAAGATGTAATATAATAATGTGCCGGCGGTGGCGGGAGCACATGGGACTTCTTCCGCACAGCTTCCTCAGTCCAATCAAGACTCTACGGTCAGGGAACCAAACTGAGCATAGTACCAAGGAAAATTCTCCAAGCACCAAGCTCATCTTGTACCACCTTTCACACATGTTCCGTACGTTTCAGCGGAAGATACAACGATAGTTATCATTATGCATTATTGTTATGGGCGGAATTACAGTAATACCACAACAATTATTTCGGCTCCATCTCTCAGCTACCCCGTACATTTTACACCTCACGTATCTTAAGTCAAGACTATTGCGTATTATGCACAGACATTAATGGCTCGGGCTCGTTTTCATATTCATCATCATCCCCACCATCATAAAACTCCTTCAACAGGAAATCATTACGATCATCATGAGATCATTCCAATCACTATTACAAAGCAAATGGATTACAGATGGACATGGAAGCTAGATGATCAGCATAGATGTCCCATCACGGCTCAATCGAAAGATTCTCTGAGTGAATGAGATCTCCTCATACGAAAACGTACGATTACAGTCATCTAAGCTCGATCAGAAGAGCAGAACAAGTTGGATTTTTAGGTAGTGTGTTAGAGGAAGAAACCAAGAATAGGGGATATCTTCTGGGCAAACTGAGCCGCGGCTCAACCTGAAGCGCAGAATTCCTTAAGTAGCGTCACCTCACAAAAAAATGACGGTTCTTTGTACAAACGAAAAGTTTTTGTCTCCTCGTGGTGGGACGACGGAGTGAACACAAAAAAATACTTAATAAAGGCCTTGCTTCAAGACGCTTCAGCTTCCTCCACTTTCAAATATGCACAGAGAGCTCCTACCCCCGGATCTCTTCTAACTCCTAGTAGCTGTACAGGCACAGTACAACAGTTCACTATCCCATTACCAAACAGAAAGCACACATACACACACACACACACAAACACACACGCACACAACACACACACTAGCAAACACACACATGCTCCCACAATATTAGGCACTTTACAATTCTCCGCTTTCAAGGTCCTCATTCAACTCCTAGCCAAGAAGGAATATTTGCGGACGATTTTAATTAAACCTCCCATGGTCACCCTATTCACAACCACTTGGAGGAAAAGTAGCAAAGGTAGCTAAGAATGGCAACGTGCACAATTAATTACGTGATGAGATCCATTAATAAAAGCCTCCTGCCCAATGCTAATAATTCCACGTCATCAAACTTATGTAATATCACAGGTGGACTTTAAACTACGTCTATAACATTCTCTATAATGATATAATAATAATCCTCCTACTATCCCTATCCCCACCACGACCTGAGCATATTTCAGGGAGATTCCTACATGTATGCTTTTTACCATCATGTACCCGGCGGGACTGTGAGGCGGTTGGTCCCGTCTGAACTTCAAGCTTCAAGTTCCTTCATTATTATTACTTTACTATTATGGGTTGCAATTAAAATATGAGATTACCCTCTCTGTCCCAACTTTTATAATTACTTCAACAGCGGCTGCTGCTAATACGGATGTCCCTTGCATACATAAACACATACATACTATATAATATAAATAAATACAGCGAGGTCGAGCCGGAGCCATGCAACCAGAAGGGTTCATATGCATACCGAGGGAACTACCAACGTGGGGGTGTCCTTTCCTCTCACAATGCCAACCCAGGACTTCTAATCCTGTCCATCATCCTCTCAGGCTGCAATGCAAAATGTCCTCTTTCAATTCCAATCCCATGGATGGATCAATATATTACGCCTATTCAAAAATCATTCAGAGGTAGTAGTAGCAGCAGTAGTAGAAGTAGTCAGTCCTTCATTAAGTCTTTCAATAGTTGAGGGCAGGTTCCTGGCAGACCAGCCAGGAACTAGCAAAGGTAAAAAGGGGCAACATGGGATTTTTACATCATTATAATAATAATAACTGTTATTTTTATTATTATTATTACTATTGCACTACCCTTTCCCTTCGAGCTAATAACCCATTGACCCAAGTGACGGAGTCAACGCGTCCGCTCAAATCAATTCACTCATTCACTTAGTTTACCAGTCAGTAGTCTCACCGTCAGTCCTGATTTTGTCCCCTTCCCCCCTTTTCAATGGGCCACTCACTCATGCTATACTCACTCTCTGAGGCACAGAATGTGCCCTTCATAATATTAATATATGTGACAAAGCACGTTCCAGCATTCACATGCGTACTAATCGATCAATACCAGACAGATTGTTACAAAACAACTCAAAGGTATTACCACTGTTTACTCTGGCCACACTTAGTGTCAAGAGAGGGGCCCAACCGCTGCCGCATCGCCGCCTCAATGGGACACGCTCAACCATTTCCTATGCACAGGATGATGATGATGATGATGAGGGGGAACTCGTCTTTTAACGATCCAAACTATAAGACCACCTCATTTTATGCTTACACTTCTGTCTGTAGACTATTCTAGCCTCTAATCACGGGTTTAATGCTTCCTAATCTGGACAGTGACACAACGGCGGGAAGTTCCACTCTGCCTTCACAGCCCTCTTAAAACACGACGTGAACATGACCTTACAGACTATAAGGAATCTTAGCGCTCCATCTCGAACAAGAATCCCACAGTGCAGCTCCTTGACTCATGCCTATGGTCAACAACTGCTTGTGTGCACTCACATCCCTTTACCCCCTTCAAATCACGGCCAACAATGTCCTCACGAGGGTTTTACAAGGTCCGGGGGGGGAACACCTCATGGTCTGCATTTCGGAGGACAAAATTCAACGAGTGGAGCTCAACTGGTGTGAGATAAAAAAGGACACACTGGGAATAAATGAGCCCCGCTGACCCACCGAATGAGCGGGAGCAAATTACGTGACCCTCCAAAACTTCCCCATTCCTTTCCCATCATCCTTCTCCTCCTCCGACAAGACTCAAAAATTTCAAGGAATAGAGAAACTCAGTGCGGAAAACTATATTGAGAATTTCTCCCGACTTACTTGAAAGCCTCTGGGCTGGGCTGGGTGGGCTGTAGGCCGGGCATTGGCATAAATTGAAGCCGTTTGAATCATATCCGTGCTGTCTGTCAGGCTGCTGCTCTCTTCATTGCCGGACTCAGCGTTGCTCCCGCCGCTCAAAAGGCTACTACAATCATCCGAACCCTCCTGAACCTGTGAACAA
>WJFA01003110.1:0-13783 GCA_009870155.1 Pseudobourletiella spinata | reverse complement strand
CGCTATCAGTTCCATATTTGCATATTTGCAACAATTTGCATAGTTTAGGAGTTATGAGCATTTGAAAAGTGGTCGGAAGAGGGCGGGACACCCTCTGTAGGCGTGCGTACTACGTTGGAAGCTTCCTCGAAATAACATTCCGAAAAGACAGAATATGACACGAAAACACTAGAAGACAAGGCAAAAGACGAAATTTGAAATTTTCGTCTTTTGACTTTTGTGGACGAAAATTCCAAATTATACTTCAAAGCTTCAGGTTTTCAAACTGCTCCGTATCTTGGTAACCTCTTCCATGGGGTTTCCGCTTGCCGCTAAATAATGCACTATAAGATAACAACCACAATTTAATATTGAGATATCTTCCAGTTTCAGGACAAGCATTCCTCCGTTGAAATGATTTCGAACGCGGTTCATCATTCTGAAATCTCCAACCGGAAGCTTCCACTTATCCTAAAGCCGAGGCTCATGCATCTTTAGTTCTCCTGTACTGAAGATCTTTAGAGCCTCATATCCCAGTCAAGCGTCTTCCGCTTGCTCAGCACATGCAACCACTCCAAACGTCCAAACCACTTGTCACCCAACCCTTGGGCTTCTCATAGTTAATGCAGTGCAATCCCGAGACGTTCAAACAGTTCAAAAGCCCATAATTCATGCGGAATGTGGCTACGTCAACTGGGTCTTCTAGATAACTCTAACAATCACATCTTCCTTCAGTACCTGCCTATCTATCATGTAGGCAAGAGTAACAGCGTTGGTATCACAGTACTTATAGTGTAACAACCTTAACCTATTCTATAGCACTACAGCTGATGAAAATTTGTAATTAAAATTATGGGCTCTCAATGCGGTGAAATTTTCATAACGTGCAAAATATTGAATTTTTAGACCATCCGCATGCACAATACTCACACAACAAAGTAGGAGGCATTTGTAGCGGTTGTTTTTCAAAAACCACTCGAAAGTCAAAACTGAAAAATCCTTAAGGTATTTAACGTGCGATGTTTCAATGAAGACGACTCCCCTTTGGTCCCAAGTGATTAAAACTTCGGAGGCTTGTAAATTTAAAATGATTTAAAATCCTCTGTCCTGATGGGATCAGGGCTGCCCTGATTTAGAAAAATGAGTTCTGATATGATCAGGATTGTCCTGATTGCCCATGGAAAATGTTTGCAACATTAATCCATCATTCTATTTTCTAATTGGCCCACTTCGACATGATTTTGGCCCCCAAAAACCCGAATTTGCGCGCTTGCGCGCGTCTAAGTTCATATTGGTTGGATTTCAGATTTTGAGTTTTCCCAAGCTAAACTTTAGATACACTTAAGGTATCGACATCAATCAACCCCAGGCAATTATTGTGAGTTCGCTTCAGGTTTGGTGTTACTAAAAATTATTTCATAGCAATCCGGAATGGTTTGTGCACCAAGATGATCGATTTTTGAATTCCTCGCAGATCCTCCCGCCAAGTACTTTTCATTCCGCGTTGTGGTTCAGACTTCAGTCCAGTAGGGTGGGAAATACGAAATATTTTTAGGGCCTACTTTTAAAACAAACCTGCCTCAAATCACCCAACGCGTGCCGAATGTATGCGTTTTTTGCCGTAGGCCCTTGTATGATGGAATGAAATTTCCACGGCCTGGGCGAAATAATCTCCGGTGAGCCCTCCGCAATATTTCCTCCTATAGCTACCGCACCCAAAAATATCATTTCAGAGTTAGCTGCTTAATTCGTTTCCGAGCAGTGCCTCTGAAGTGAGTTGATATTCACTTTTAAATTATTCAGGAGAGAGAATCATGGACTTGCGAGGATGATGTTCGTAAATTGTTTCGGTTTTTGATTACGAAGTCTTTGTAAGCTAGCCTGACTGCTTGCTTTTATGTTGCACCTGCTACAATCAAAAATTTTCTCCAACAAAATCGGGAGAAACTTCGCGCAAAAGTCAGTTATTTTACAATTATTATGTCTTTGATTATGTCAATCATATGTATCGAAAAACATGGTGTCAAGTTTCGTGAAAATCAATAATTTTGTAGTTTTGACGGGGGGGGAGATGTATAGTCCTGATTTGGAATTCCGAAAATCTGGTGTCCCTACTTGTAACTCGGACAACCCTGAATTTCCGCACCTGCGAGTTTGGTATTATTAATGTTCCTGCATGACCCCTTAAACCCGCATAGTGTCCACTCTGTGCTGGAGAGACATGTGGGATCCCCCCTTGCGAGTTACAATTCTTTGCCTGAAAGTTCTCATCGAAAAAATTGAACTTCTGGCATCCTTGACACTTGTTATCAAGCGTCAAGCCATTTGACAGAGATAATACGAATGTCCGTTTGTAATGAATTAATGTTTCAGCGCCAACGTAATTAGTACGCCACGGGATTACATACTTAATGTAGAATCGCCAGTTTATAATCTACCGTTCCCACTGCCAGACGAACAGGATTTACCATATGATGAAGATTGGAACGTGGACAGTGAAAACATACCAAAGTACTGAGGTGTTTACTTCAATGTCATTAAACACTAAGAGTATCATGATTGATCATCAAATAGTTTCAGAAATCAAAATTTGTAAAATATACATGATAAAGTCGGGTAAATCATGCACGACCAAGTCAACTCTCTTCAGTCTTTACCCATGTTCGGGCTGGCTTCCGTCAAGTAATGTCAGGGTGAAACATCCATAGCATCTGTAGAGAGAATACTGTACCCATTAGTCCTACTCAGATTCACTGGACTACGGTGTTTGTAATTACTTCAGGTTTGCGTAGCTAAACTTACTTCCAGCTTCGTCTTGATACTTTATATCTACTGAAAGGCAAGGCATGCGTTGAAATACGAGCAGTTCAGCAACCTTTGTCAATGAGTGGTGATGACCTTGTCCTCCCACTCGAGCATCATCCACGACTTCTACTTTCTTCAGATCTGTTTAACGGCAGCACACAAGTTTAGATTGTAGAGGTTTTTCTGAATGATCCAAATGCACGATATAATTTTTACTCCGCTGCTACTTACTTCGCATGTGCATAGCAGCCGGATGCGGCGGGACAATATGGACGGCCTTCAAAAACTCTGAACTCTTTTTTCGCAGCTCCAAAACTTCCTCCTGGTTGAGCCCACAGAAAGCTGAATCCAGTGATCCCCCGGCACAACTATTCAAAATCAGTCGCTGTCCGATATGGAAGTGCTGGATTTTTGGCCACAGGCGCCAAACATCCCAGAATGACTGCGCGTTAGCATGGCCATCACTAACACTCACAGTGGTAATGTGAGGGAAAATCCTGGCGAGGTAAGAAATGACGAGGAAGAGTGGCCCGCGCAAAGAAATCTTTGTGATGTTTGAAGTAAAATCATCAGTGGTCTGAGCCACATCCTCACAGTCTTGGTATTTGAGCAAAGTTGGTCGATTACAGTAAACCGATATTGAGCTTAGCTGAGGGAACAGGTGGGAAAAGTTAAATCTTCGGAGCAGGGGTAACGATGGGCGATCCTCGTAGTAGCCTCCCACATCCAGTATGAGTTCGTTCACGTTTGGCAGTGGTTGCAATCGAAGAGCCATCAACTTTACCGCTACAGGAATCGTCAGGTGAATTGACCGAAGAGAAGAGGAACTACTGATTAGGATTTGCTCCAAAGATTTCCACGCCAACATGGAGGCAGGAGAGATAGCCGTTTGAACAGGCGCGCGGTTGCCAATGCAAATGCCAATGAGTTGAAGCTCGCTTGAGGCAACTTTTTGGTATAGTGCACCGTCGCAGTCACCCGTTGGGTCCAGCTTCAGTTTCTTCACAATCCACCACTTGCTTTCCGGTAGAAATGCCACGTCCTTTGGAGTCACGTAATAATCCAAATGTCGCAAATTCGGAGCTACAGAAATCAGCCGACGCATCAGTGCTTGGGAATGGCAAATTATTTGATCAGGTAGTCTAAGGACCTTTAATGGGAGCACGACCTCTCTGTCGAACAGAACCCTCCAGGGCTCATATACAAAGCAGAGAGCACAGGCTTGGGTTACTGATAATTCCTCAAGCGTTCGGGTCTGCACTACTTTTCTCACAAACGATACTGCAGCACATTGAGGTGGACAGGAACTCTCTATCCCGTTGATATGTACGTACTTGAGTGGCAGTTCCCTCGTCAAGAATTCTAGGGGCAAAATTTGTGAGCACTCCTCGGTATCATGAATCTTCCAGCAGCGGAAATTAATGTACAATCCGTTGAATGGAATAGCCATTTGAGTCATCTCAGCATACCATGGAATGAGCTCCGAGCAAGACTTAACGGAGTCAGTTCTTGCAAAGCACTTCTTATGATCGCGCAATATTGTTCGCGCAGTCACATTCCACCTGCGATTAACGAGTGAGCATGTCAGTAGATCCCGGACAGGCAGATTCTTTAAGATGAGCTCGAAAATCTGCAGAAAATAATAACACGACTAATAATGGCCTGAATTCAATTCATAGTTCATTAGTACAATACTTGACTCTGCCTAGACAAACATACCAGAGGAATGTCCAAAGCAATATCCATCGATAAATTTCCTACGCCAACCTGTCCAAAAAATAACTCAGTGATCACAAACAGAAAATGTCAATTTTTTAACCGCTGCATCCAACTGCCACAGAAATTACTGTCAATAAATATATCGTGCTTACTCCGTCACTTTGTTCATCATCTTGGCTGACCTCCATTGCCTGTCCTGTTACGTCGTTGTCGTTAACCATTATCCACACCTTAAACTCCTTCAAGTCAGTGAACAAAATAACTTCAGATAAAAATTATACGCTTCCAATTGGTCGGGTGCGGAATACTGAACGTGTCTCGCTTCATGAAACCACCGACGAAGACTTACTTCTACTCGCACTTGGACCCTAAATGTCAGCAACACCTTCTAGGCATGAATTTGGGACGCTGAGCTTGTGTTCGTTCTACAGATGATAAATATAACTTTTCTCTGTGAAGTCGTCGAACTCTCGCGGCCTTCATTACGTTGCGCTCAGGTTGAACTATGCACATACCTTAACAATATTTTGAGCATGCCTTATATGAAGTCCTCGCTCAGTCCTCCTTTCAGATCATCAAGAAGCCGACGACACTGGCGGTCTCCGGCCACTAATCCTACAGAATTTGTCCCCACGTATATACCCTTACCTTGCACTTATTTTCATGAGTTTAGAAGTTAGTAATAAACATTGGACCACTCGTTGGTCGAGCTGTAAGTTGCCTGCTGAAACATTCTCTGATGGAACAAAACTTTGCTTATATTTTAACTACGCACCAATTATTAGCGAAGTGTACATAGAGTTTTATAGCGTAAAAACACGTTCTTACATAACAGAAGAAGCCTGCCCGATAAATATATCTTTACCGAACCAAGGCTGCTCGGTGGTCACGTTACCTCGGTATGGAAAAGCTACATTTCCAGTTACACGTCAATGAACCTTGACATTAGCATCTAATTTACATAGAGAATCCTTTGACAACACTTCAGATAATAGTATGAGGAAAATCTTCGCGTCGCCTGAATTAAATTTGGGCTAACTTAAGTCAGGCTAGTAACACAGAACGATCGGACCCAATCTTTACAAGTACCTGAAGATACATATTTACAGATTTTGCACAAACTCTTTGTAACTTCAAGCAAAGCTAGTTTTCTCGGAAGTCCCTGAATCATTCATTTTGCAGTGGAGTTTACCATTGAGGAATCCTTCAGAGCGACAAGATCTAGAATCTTTGACGAAAACTGGGAATTGATGAATCTGTAGCTGTACAACGTCAGATGATGTGAAATAGCTGTAGTGCTCTCCTTTAACAGATGGGCCGTTTGCAAGTGCAGGCCGTGCCGTTTAGCTACGGAGCATTGTTGTGTAGAACTCATTAAGGTAAATGATGAGGTCTTGCATATCGGTCCACGGTTCATTTATCTGCTCTTCATAATAAATGTAGCTAATCACTCAGCAATGCATATATCCTCACCCTCACCCTGAATATTATGTGAAACATAGCTTTTTGCTTTCACTCGTAGGTGATTTTCCGAATGGTCAAGCAAATTGGGAATTTAAATCGTGATACCTTACTATATTCAAAGTTCATTCGCATTATCTAATAAACAAAATGTATTGAAAGAATAGTTACGTTCACGGAATACAGTTATCTCAGGTTGCAGTAGGGTGACCCGCGGTATTCGCACGCTCACAGGCTAACGAAATGCGTAAATAATTTTCACTTCAATACAAATGACATTTTAATTGATACAGAAAAACAACACTGTATTAACTTAACAATAGATCAAACATAAGGAGCCAACAACTTATAATTTCATCAGTAAATCAGTACACTCATTAGAAAACTCCGAAATCTCAACAACGTAAAGTTTACATTCGCCGAAATACTGGGGAGTTAGCGCAGACCCTAAGTAGCGTTATTTTTTGCACGTAGCGTAAGGAGCCTCAATGTTAAATAAACGGCGAGTCCTTACGCTACGTCGAAAAATTAACGCTACGGAGGGTCTGAGCTAACTCCGTAATAAAAGTCATACTTGCAACTTTCCGAGAGAGCTTCGACAATGACTGTAAGACGAGAGTGGTGCTTGAGTTTGTCTCTCTTTTTGCTCGAATCCATCGACGGTTCATTTTTTTTNGCTCGAATCCATCGACGGTTCATTTTTTTTTCAGATGGAAATTTACTGTTAGTATCGGGGTTTCCAATACCCAATGGGGTCATATCTTCCGTATTTTTTTCTTTCATTTGCATAAGAGCCCATCTGATGATTATACGGCGGGAAATTATGCGGGGGAGCAAGTTTCACCTGGGCGGGAGCACCATAAGTATTCTTATCCGAATTAGCCGGATAATAGGAATCTGAAGGAATGTTATTTTCAGGTACTGGTCGGTGTGAGTTGGGTGAATGACTTGACAAAGGTCCGTCATCAGTAGGTGTTGACGAAATATCATAATACGAAGATCCTGATGGAGCATAGTCGTTTCCATTTTCTTGATGTGAACCATAATTAGCGGAGGCTAATGAAGCATTAGAGGCAGAGGACCGTGATGTTTCAAAGTAATCGTCAGAGCTTGGGGGAGTGCGGTAAGTTGTGGAATCTGATTGGTAGTAGTAGCTTCGAGAGTTGAGGGGTGTACCGTATGAAGTGGGTCCTGATTGTCTATAGTAGCTGACAGTGGCGGAAGGTGCGTGGTAAGTAGTGTGACTGTCCGCGTTGTCTGTGGTTCCTTGTGGTGTGGTGTAAGCAGTAGATTCTGTGGTGGTAGCTGTTTTTCTATGAGTAGAAGATCTTATCGTAGTACTGTTGACGGATTCTGTGGTAGTATGTCTAATGAGCTCTGCACTGGGAACTGTAGTGTGTTCTGCCGTTGCAGATGAGGTGGATCCTCTGGTGGTAGCCGTGCTGGAAGTTCCAGTTGACGAAGAGGAGGATCCAGATGATGCAGTATGTGCATTGGAACCTGATCTTGTAGCATTGTCTGTGGTACCTTGTGGTGTGGTGTAAGCAGTAGATTCTGTGGTGGTAGCTGTTTTTCTATGAGTAGAAGATCTTATCGTGGTAATTTTGGCGGATCCTGTGGTAGCATCAGGTCTAATGAGCTCTGTGCTGGAAACTGTAGTGTGTTCTGCCGTTGCAGATGAGGTGGATCCTCTGGTGGTAGCCGTGCTGGAAGTTCCAGTTAACGAAGAGCGAATTGTAGATACAAACATTGTTATTCCGGTCCTATCAATATTGTCCAGCGGTGCATTAACAGGCAGCAGTCTGTGAGTCTGACTCATCCGTTGATCGAAAATGTTTACAATAGGTACAGCTTGCCCGTTTAGTAGTACAAAAAGTAGAGAAGAACCTAACTGATTCGAAAAAACTGGGAATGGCAACATATTTGCAGGCACGACAGCGCTGACTGGTGTGGCAGCGGCTGCCACCAACGGAGTTGTCGGTGGGGCTGCGGTAGCAGTGATGGCAGAACTTGTAACAACTGAGCGAGCAGTAGATGGAGCTGTAGTTGGGACAGTTGTTGTCGTAGATGTGGACGTGGTAAACCCATAGAAGTAAACTTGACCGATGGGGTAATTATCACGCATTGACGGATTATAATAAGGCGGAGGGGGTCTATAAGCAAAATTAGGGCGCCACAACGGTCCCGCGGGGTAGTAACCATTGGCGGAGTATAGTTGTTGCGAATATGATGGCGCACCATAGCTTGCTGGTATATACGGTGGGGCATAGGGGGTTGCTGCAGGCCCAGGTCTTTCAGCACCTGAAGGAGGAGTTCTGTACGAATCTTGTTGAACATCGCCGTTAGGAGGTGGGATTATATACACCAGCTGCACATCATTCGTGTTAACTGAAAGTCGATCGTGGTTCCTTCTTTTGGAACAAGGGCCATCTCTTAGCTTTTCAATATCTGAAATAGATATATACCAACCAGTTTTTGTGAAGGGATGGCATTGAATGTACCTAGCCCGTCGCTCGCAAGCTACAAAAAATCCTGAAAAACTTTATGTAGCTAGCTCACGTGGAAGACTCACATGTAAACGCCCCGTGACGATTGTGCCTGTCCAGATAACACTCATTTGCATAAGTCACCAAGTTTGTCGCACATATTGGCTCGTAAGGCACCTCGTCACAATCGAAATAGCGGACGGCTGAACTTCTCGACCGGATTATGGAGCTGAGTAGTATAACTGCGTAAAACATTTCGGGCTGACTTGAGGACTAGAGTTTACATTTAAGGGACTTGGAGGAAGTGAAGGTGAAAATGTTGCAACGGTGAAGGTATTTTCTCACGTTTAGGTTTTGCGAATGTTCGTCATGGTTTGGGAATACAACAATCTTTGCTGCGATGAAACCATTAAATTGGATCATACATGCCAGAAATTCTGCGAATAGCTAACTGCATATTGCTTCCCACAAAAATGCAGAGAAATGTGCAGTTTCAGCATCACTACCGAGCTGACTCTTCTCCTTGGGGCAGCAAACATTTTTACATGTGTCGATCATTTTGAAGCGCTCAAAGGGCTCGCAGCTTCACATAGAATATTTTTGTAATGTTTAACGCACTGTATAGATAATATCCTGTGCGTTTGGACCTATGAGGACGCAGCAAATTGATATTTTCGACTTCCTGCCACCCCAACAGCTGGATAATATTCTGTGCGTGACGCAATAGCTATGTGAGACGGATCAGTTACTCATTCACCACGAGGGGCTCTGAAAAACCTTTACTAAAGCATTTGCAGTACCTGAGCCGGCGGCAAATTTGGTTGCATTTGCTTGCAAAATGATTCCAAAACTATTGCAACAAGTTTGGCTGTCGAAACGTTTTACATTTCCTCCTTAATTCAAATCCATGGCCTTTTGTCTGGAAAGCTCTGTAGCGTATCCTCGAAGGAAGGAACGCAAGATGTGTCTCTACGAGAAAATGCGAGGATCAAGAATTCGCAAAATCTTTGAATTGTCCATCAAAAAGTTGCCGTTCTGACTAGTTCAATGCACCGTATCCAGGCATAATTGCAGGATTTCCCTCCCATTATTCTTAAAATATTACCCAGTGTGTCTATATCAGCGCAAAATGGTGGAAACTCTGTGATTTAGTGAGAGCTTTGAAATCGACTGTATCAGTAAACACTGTTACAAGCATAACGAAGGGCAGGCGAGGATCAAAACCTACATGAAATTCGGAACTGAACTGAAAGATACTTGAACTTTTCGAGTCAATTGTTGATACTTGATACCAAAACAGGCCATGATCATACTGTTTTTAACTTCACTTCAATGGGAACAATTTGCAATATAATATGATTGCCTAGGTTTTTCGGTTTCTGGTGTAGCATGATGTTATTTTATGTAGTACTTATGGGCTCTATGTCACCTTCACGGCGTTTCTTGATGAATCAAAGTGGCGGCAGCTAGCCATACGGGTGGCAAGCAAATTGCACTTTGTTTGATTTCTTTTGGGAAGCGATGGTAGTCAGTTGTGGAAAACACTGTCCAATTACCAGGAAAGTCTAATCAATGCAATATACAGAGTGGAACAACCAAAGTGAGTATTCTTGCTTTTATAATGGTGATAAGCATTTTCAAGGACGCATTGAATTAAATTGTTTTGTCAATAAGGGAATAAAAGTTTCTGCCGTTTCCCCTCCTGCTGGAATCTCTCTGCTGTTTCTCTACAAACAATTAGGACTAGTGAAATAGAAATAATTTTATTTTCATAATTACAAGTGATCATGTTGTCAGGGTCGAGCAAGACTGCATCTCGCTCAGCGAGCTATAGGCTAAACGAAGGCCCAGTTCAGTTAAACTTGGACGGTTGATACACTGACCAGGGTGAGAGAGCAATAGGCCTGATTTTCTCCTCCGTACGACAGGAGGAAGACGCTTGGGTGCTGGTGATGTGCTCGGCGAAGGAATTCCTCAGAAAGAATGACACCCTATCAGCCATTGATGTCGGAGAAGATAAGGAAATTGTTAGACCTTGCACTCTCTCATCCTTTCTACAGAGTCTAAATTTTCACTAACCTATAGTTCTGTACTGCAATATTTATTGGGGGCAAGGCCCCTAGAAACAAATAACGACGACTTTACTTTGATTAAAGGCAAAGTCAGACGAATATTTTTCGAGGGCATGTCCGTGGGCAAACTAGTAACTTTGTAACTTCAAACCGGCTTAAGCCCTCCATGGCTCTTGAGTACAGGCTTTGAGTATACATTTTCCATGGTAACCTGGAGCACGGCACACCTCACATAGTTTGCGAGCTCAAAGCTAAACGGCGCACCAATACTTCGTTTCATGTATGCGGATGAGTCAGAAAGAAATTTAATCAACTAGGCATCCAATACAATTTTCCCCCACTTACGAATCGAAATTCCGCCTGCCGAATGAAGTTCGAGTTACTGCTGAAAGACATATTTATTTCTACAAAAGTATCACTCCAGTGCTTCATTAGTATAGCGTTGAAGGGACAACACACCCCGTGTTTAATTACTGCGTAGTTGAATATCATTCGGAAATTACATACACCGGTCAAATTAGGGCAATCTTAATACCACGTATAAGTGGAACAGCATAATAACCATTATAACTCTTCTCCTCACAGATAAGTTGTTTCACATTTGTAAGTTCGATTTCGCGGCCGCCAGAGGTTGTCCGGGTGATAGGCTGCAGCGTTTGACGATCAACAAAATAGCTACGCACTTGTTTGGGACTTGTATGCCCCACTGATAACGGACCATCCTTGTACAGATTGAGGAAACAAATTAAATTCTGTTTATGAGATAGGGAACAATTTTGTATCTTACTTACCATTACTTTAAAAGTATATGTGGCTCCCGCGTTTAGTGTAATAGGACGATCTATAATAACATCCATTCGCTCTCCTGGTTTGTGAATGAGGCTGGAGATAGCAAATCCAAAACTCTCGTATCCCGTGCTTTCAGTCAGAATCTTCACAGATGCCTCGAAGGGAGACTCTGTTTCTGCAACGCGTCTCTTCTGTTCAGAGCTAGAATTTTCGGTGTCAACTTCTGGCCACTGGACAATAATATTTTTTAAAGCATAACGGCAACCCTCCGGCGTTTCGGATGTAAAACTAAAACTGATTACATATTTTATGTAATTCTTGATGTAAGCAAACATAAAACATAACGCATTTACATGATCGACATATTACCTGACACTGTCGACAAAACCACAAGCTCTGACATTTTCCCGCGACTGACAAGACGCTGGCGTCAATAACACAGCTATATTTGCTCCAAAATCGCGGTGATTAGCACTAAATTTCATAGAGCGTTCTAGTTCTTTCCTAAAGAGAAAATACATACATTTACAAAACTTGATTCTATCAGCAAACGAAACTATGTAGGACTTAAACTATGTAGGTAACAAGTCATGAAAGTATTATAGGTACCGCTGACTCGCATCACTTCCGAAGTAAATGAATGCATCCAAAAGGTCTGATTCCGAGAGCAATTTAGTCGGCACCACGACTGTTGTAAAATCTTGAAGCTTCATTGTGAGCAATCGAATCAAGGGAAGTATTTTCGCCAACGCATCTTTTACATTTTTTGGCCCTCTTTCCAACTTGCATTGTTCCTCTGCCCAACTATATTTATAGCCAAGATGTTTATTTGGTCACATGTAAATCCATAGGATAGTTCCTCCTACAGGATCCCGTAAAACAGACCTTACGGCAAATTTGAATAATTCCACCTCCTTCACGTCAATATCATCTCTCGTGAACAAGTAAGCCAGGGTCTCTTCGTCCACATGACTGCTGAAGTTTGCATCATTTAATAATCTAGGCAAATTTCTGGAAAATTCGAAAAATTAAAACACTCAAGTTATGCAGCTCTTGTAGGCTTCAGAAAACACTTTTATCTCCTTTTACCGGGCAAGTAGATCACCCGCTTTGCTCAGTACATCGACTTGGACGTCATAAAGCCTTGCAGTTTGAAAGACTTCTAAGGCGTCCTCATACTTCACCTCACGTTTTAGCAATGTCTCACACTTTTTCTTCAACGGATAAACGTCGTACATATCAGCCATGTGTAGCAGCTCCAACGCTTCAATGAACGTCGCGGTAAACTTGTCTGCATAGATGAACTAAAGAGCAAAGCCAGTTGAAATATTTAAATTTACAAATTCACATTATTCTCGATTGTAGGCTTCAATTTGAAAGTTTGATAACGAACCTCCACAAACAATTTAAAAATTTTTGGATTTGTATCATTGATGATTATCTCAACGACTCCATCTGGTGACCAACGTTTGCTGAGCATAACTTCGAATACTGGAGATCGTGCTTTTAAGAAAAGTTGGTGACAGGAAATTCTTTCTTCCTCACTTCCCACCACGAATGTTACGTCACAATACTTTTTGCTGTGGAGCAGGTCTAAGTTAGAGTCAGTGACTGCTAGAGGACGTGCCGGTTCATCCTTGGGTCGTGCAGTGTTCTACACACAAATCGAATGATATGAATCACGTTTAACAGGAGTACAAAACCTTCATCATAAGTACGTAGTTATGAGCTATACTTTCCAGATAATTAGAACCCACAGTCAACACCCATTGTTTTATTAAATTCAATCTATCAAAATCGGCAGCACAAATGTGCTTTTCCACCTGTGCAGCCATTAAAGAACAAATGAATACTTATTTTCCGAGTCCACCACCTTCTCAGCCATCAGTCAATCAGGTCCAGGTAGGCTGTTCAGTGTCCGTAAAATATGAACGTAGTATGTTGTTGCGGTATCATATGTGTACGGACGGTTGTTTACTTACGAAATAGTTCTGGCTCCTCATTCTGGCTATTCTTACTCCCGCTTGGAAGATGGAGGTCACTCCGGACTGGGATCTTGACCTTAGCGGACCTGCGCTACCTGTCTGTGTGCATGTTTTCTCATTATCTGTTCAGGATGACTGCTCGATACCCTTGTAACTGACTGGACGAAATACAATCTAATCGTGATTATGGACAACCCTACCTCTTCCTGTGCCTTTCCTTTAGGTAGCTTACATAAATTACGTAACGCGCTTGGGGTGAGTGGTGCTACTAGAGACCGCGTTACTGTCCATTTAGCCTATGTTAAAAAAGTGTTACTGTAGTAGGTGGTGGGTAATTTTTTCAACTTTTGCCGTTACGTAATTTATGCACTATACCTTGCGATACCTGCATCTGACAATGCGGTGCGTTCAGCTAAATACTAAAGCTAGGACTCAGACCCAGGGATGGGGGATTCATATAATATGAATACAAATACGAATCAATTCT
>WJFA01003109.1:0-13784 GCA_009870155.1 Pseudobourletiella spinata | reverse complement strand
ACTTCTGGAACAACAGGACTTATCACTATTTACATATCCTTGAACTTTCTTATTGGATCAAGAAGTTAGTCATATTATTATTCAACATGGTATTTTTCAAAAACTGACGCAAAACTATAAAATGCGTACTTTTTCAGATTTAATGTGGTATCATGAGACGAATACAAGCCTCCTTGTGAGTTCTTTAATTTTTACACGCTAAATTATGGCAATGTTTTACCACTGATAAAGGCGAATTCGAAGACTTTTTGAAAATCAATTAAGAATGGTGTTAAAAAAAATAGTAAAAAATTCTATGTTGTTTCCGGTGTCTCCGTTATTAGTGGTCACAGGGCAGTACTATTGGTATGCTCGGAAAGTACTCGTCGAGAGAAATCTTTTAGTACCAAATTTTCTAAAATTTCAGAGTACTCGTGTCACTCATAACAATGAGTTTTAATTGGGTAGCGTGAAATCACAACCGTGGTAACAAGGTTTGTAAGATTTTAAAATCTTAAAGTAATCAAATTCGCGATTCACAGTTCACTAAGAAAAATGCAAAGTTCTGTACACCGAAAAAAACTCGATTCGGAGTTCACTAGGAGAAAAACGCAATTATAACGAATCAGTTACCGGAGTTCCAACGGTAGTAGGCTACAAACTAGAAAGACGTATGAAAAATATAGCAAAGGGCTCCCTTGGAAGATTCAAAAATCCCTCGTTAAATCCCATATGAAAACGCCAACTTTTGATTTCAAAAAATATTTTGAAAGTTTTGCACTTTCCTAGGTTTTAGACACTACTGCACGCGATAGAACTAGTTCCAGGTATATCAGGTATATCACTTGTCCAGACCTAAAGAATTACTAGTTAGTGATGGATCGCGAAGGATCGTATTGGAAGTGCCAAACTTTCTTGCGCATAGCTGGCATTCGCACTCACACAAGTTCAACATATTTTGTGAAATCTAAAGTAAGCGCTTGCTTATGTGAATTAACGTAGAATTTTTGAATCTTCCAAGGGGGCCGTTTCCAATATTTTGAAATTTCTAGAAAAATCACTAAAGCCATACTAAATGGGCATGTTGAACACTCTTGAGTCTACCGTTAGTGAATTTGAACCACAGTGTCATTCAAAGTCCGTAATTGAACATTATGTAGCCCCAAAGTGAGTATATTACAGTATGACAAAAAATGCACTTAATTTGTTTACGCTCAAACAGCTGAACCCCTCATCCCAGATCATACCTTAAAGTGATTGCAATGCTTTGGTTTTTGGCGTTCCCAAAATCCAAAAGCCAAAGGCCTTTCATACGAATACGACCTATGATGAGGATGAGACGTTCAGCTGCTGCAGTTTTCGCAAAAATTCAAAATATTGCAACGGGTCCCATTTGTAAGGTTTAAAAATTAAGTACTAAGTTGAATGAAAACGCCAACTTTGGATTTAAAAAAATTGAATGTTTTCCAGCGCGAATCCGCGGCATGCGCAAGAAAATTTGGCACTTTTCTAGGCTTCAGACACTGTTGCATGCGATAGTACTAGTCCCAGGTTGATATCGCTTGTTCAGACCTACAGCATAACTGGTAAGACCAAATCATCGCAGGTCTTCTAAATTCTGTCCACTCCTCACAGTTTATTTGAGTTCAATCACTTTGTTGCTATTTAGTCTTACGTGCGTTGTGGTTCATTTTTGGGTTTTTTGCTCAGCAAATTGAAAATATTTCCTGGGCCTGTGGTGAAAAGTGCATAATTCCCGAATCCGTTAGGCGATAATGTACGTCGTTTTAATAGAGGTTAATAGTGATTTGGCATCATTTATTATACTTGATGACCTCCACAGCCCACAGTGTTCACTACATGCGAAGGAGACATGCAATCCAGTTATTGGTTCTGATAGCAATCGAAAACAAACCTGAGACTTTGTGCTTGTCTATTACCGTGCTCGTTAAAATCTAATGGTTTGTTTATAAGTATGTGGTAACAAACACGTGCCAAATTTGTGTTATGTTATAGCGTAAAATTTCATTTTATTTGTTTGTCATTCGGTTTAAGCCCTTACAACATTTAAACACATGGATCGGATATTATTCTATAGAGACCACGTAATTCCCGCTCTTGGTTAAAAGTAAAATTTAACATAAACGGTGAAAACATGTGATAGAAACGAACACAAAATTACGAACTCCTTAAATAAATGTTTTAGCTACAAACTGATGCAGCTCGGTTATTTGCACCAGTTTATCCTTGGCCGGACAAGAATTGTTGGGGTGGACCGTCCAGGATCCACACCAATAGAATAATGATAATTTTCTCTCGTCTCTCTCCTGTTTTATGTAACGTTGCTAATGCTGCGGGTGGATTCCTTTTTCAGCCGAACATCGTTGCCCGCCATGCTGAGCTCCTTTTGCTGCGGCTGGACGGCCTCAGTCTCGTTACGAGTCGGATGGCATGGTCCATGTCCAACTTCGTTTCTAGCTGTAGTTAATACGACAGTTGACGTTCAAGGACGCCGACGACAATCCTGTCCCTAATCATCTCTTCCAAAAACTTCCCGTAGCCACATCTTCAAGCAAGGACATGAAGGGAAAAAATGAACTCATCTACTGATCTACTGGCTTACTCTCGTGATAGTACCGGATGTTGAACTTTGCTCGCTCGTAGATAACGTTTTCCTGTATAATTAAGTGTCCGTCAAATGCCGTCATCACCACTCGTATTTCTTCTGGTCCGCTGACGGGAGGTGGAATTTCTTTAGGCTTCTACCCCATCAGAAAATGTAGAGTGCTGACTTGCCTTTCATTCGATTGAACAAATAGTTCTGGCGTTGATCTGAAACGTTTGAATCCGCTTCTTCCACTTCCGACCTTCAATAGGCGTAAAAAATGGAAAGATTCCGCTGTTGGGACTTGAAAGGAATTTAAAGGGAGCTACTACCGGAAGAAGCGGCGTGCCTTTTTCAACCGCTGGTGCCGTTCCCTCCGCTGCAGATGTAGGCATAATCTGCGTCGCTTTAGGTAATTAAACATATTTAAACGTTTGTTCAAAATCGAAGATAATCGTATCCTCTTTACCCGAAATGGGACTCCCTCTTTACGGAGCTTCTCTTACGTAAGAACACGCCAAACTTTGTCCGGTGCACTTTGGCCGTCCACTAGCCGGTTAAATCACTTATGATAGATTCTTCGGTTTGCCGGAATTCGGATCCCACTACTGCCACCATGCACCGCAAGGTCGTCCAGGTAACGTCATATAACTTAAGAGGTACACGGGATCTTATTTTCAATCTTCTAAACTCAATCAATCTCTCTTTATTCAGCGAATTTGCACAAACGCACACACTTACACGTCTTCAACGTAACTGAGTCAGTCAGCGAATGTCACTTATCACTACCATCTCCAACTGCATGCAATCCGGCAAATTATCTATGTTTACCGCCTTCCACTACAGTATCCACCTAATGTGTATGTTAAAATTGAGTGTTGTCATTAAACTTCTGTGCTTTACAGAAACATTCAAATAATTTTTAGTTTTCGACTAGCTCTAACGATTTTGTTGGAAACTATTAAACAGAGAATGTGGAAAATCGGAATCGTTATAACTATCCCTTGCTTTAAAAGGTGGTGCACTCATGAGTAAATTATTCCCTTGCTTACAATTATTGGCTCATAAAAGATTTTCAGCGGCCAATTTAAAGTACTGTTCCATTTAAAATTAATATTTCCACTTGAAAATGCGTCAGCTTCGTAGCACTCAAATGAGTTGACTAGTTCCGCTGGACAAAATAACAATGATGTGAAAGAGACTTTGGGCTTTGTAGTTTTATTAGAAAAGTCTTCGGTTTCATTCTTGCTCTCTGTCACTCACTCACAAACTCTCGCTCTTCCACCGAGCTTATATAAAGGATTTATTAGTTGTTGACACTAGTAATTTGATTCATCAGCACAGTTCAATTCCGCATCTATCCTATGCTAGTCATATGCAGTTCACAAGTAATGCTTGCTAATCATAAAACAATTTTAGGGTGTAATACTCTACGCTTATGTTCTTTGTTAACTTACAGCATGTAGCTAATAATTGACTTACTTGACTCCCTCGATTGATCTCATCTATTTACATCTACTCAATAATTCTATTCCCCTTTTCTTCTCTTCTCCGCTGATTTGCCCAACGCTATTTCCTGGATTTCCTACCACCACCGCAACTTTATTTCCTATAATTTCAAAACGTTCCTTCTGCAGACAGGTTGTATTACTTATTTGGATACCAAATACACTAATAAAATACACAAATACAAATTAAAAGAAGGACGGCGAGGATGATTGAAAAAATAAGAAAAACATGTCTCAAGTTTCCGACGCTCAAAAGCACAATTTATGCAGCAGAAACATGCAGTCGCATGCTGCCAAAATCGAATTCCAAACTTTAACTTTTGGTCTGAATTTGGTTGAGGCTATGTTAGTTTAATATAAACGTTTACAAAAAGAAAATGTTAACTAGTACATGCATGGGATATCCCAGCTTGTTAATTCAGAATTTACATAACACAGTGGACACTATAAAACATTCATATTCAGTATTTATTGAGCTGGAGTAGGCTGAAGAGCTTGAACTATTTCGCGCTGGCTTGTGTACTTTTTAAGCACGCGAAGCGTAGGCTTGTCTTCGGCGTAGTTTGCCGTTGAATCTTCGTTAGTTGTTCTTATTTTCGTGCTTGAATTTTACATATAGTCTCATCTATTAGTTCAGTAAGCGTCATTTGAGATTACTTAAGAAACTGGTTGCACAACAACGCAAAATAATGCAACATAGTTTAATACTAGTGAAAGAGAGTGAAGAATCAGTAAAAATTTTTGAATACCAACATTCTTTGCCTAAGTGCCTCAAGCTGAAGCTGTACAGATAACTCTACGACTCGTCCTACGAATTATTTTGTAAAAAGAACAATTAATACACCGGGTTTTAAACCAGCTGGTTGGCCGAATGAATGTATTATTTTACACGCTGCAGTATCAAAATTGAAAATTGAAACAAAATTTCGAACTCAATCATTCGCCTAGTGACGCCCGGGATCAAAAATTTTTTTGTTTTGAAATTGTTGTCTTTTAGACCTAGAAAAATATTTTTGAGACGGATAGCTGGTGCAGTTGGAGCTTAAAAAATCCACTCAAAAAAACTCACCTTGGACGCAAATAACGATGGACTTATGATTATTTGCAATTTATGGGCAGCAACACCTAGGGCTGACATATTCAAAGAATTATTTCAAACTATTCAACTCTTGATCCATTTATAATTTGAATACTTTGTGAAATTCAGAAGCCTGAAAAAGTTCAGCAAGTCTTGTGTTAGAAGACGAATAATTAGTGTGGGTCCTTTATAATTATATTTAGTATCAAAAACTTAAAGAAATTATTAGTTACAATTAATTACTTATAAATATTAATTATTAACTACACTTCTTTTTAATTATTGTGGCAGTCCAGCTAGGGCGTTTCTAACATCTAATAATAATGTATAATGCGTAAAGGCATAATGCGGGCTGCGGTTGTGGTAAGCGCAGCCAAAAGGGATCCTATTACAAAGGAAGAATAACGCTTTTACTGAACAAATATGCCTCCCTTAATTATCAATACTGTCGGGTCCGAAGCGACAGACAACACCATTATTGACAAAGCCCATTGGAAAGGATTGGAAATTTTGGGATGGTTTCTCAAGTTCCATTTGATCTTATGCACATAATTGATGTTGGAGTGATTCGAAAATTGCTTTGGATTTAGTGCAAAGGTAACATTACAGATTTCAGATTGCCCTCCAGAGAAACGGGCGCGATTTCCAACAAATTGGAAAGATTTAGCAAACAAGTTCCTTGTGATTTCGCGCTGAAAGGCCAACAACTAAATGAAATATAACAAAAATACTAAAAAAAACAAAAATAAGAAATAACAAAAAATAACAAAAATGAAAATAGTAAAAAATAACAAAAAAAATAGTAAAAAATAACAAATAAAAAATAGTAAAAAATAACAAAAATATAAAAATGTAAAAAATAACAAAAATTAAAAATAGTAAAAAATAACAAAAATAAAAAATAGCACAAAAACAACAAAAATTAAAAATGGTAAAAAATAACAAAAATTATAAATAGTAAAAAACAAAAAATAGTCAAAAATGGTAAAAGTAGTAAAAAACAAAAAATAGTCAAAAATGGTAAAAGTAGTAAAAAACAATAAAAAGTAAAACAGTAAAAAAATAGTAAACATTAGTAAACAAACTAGTAAACATTAGTAAATAAAATAGTAAAACTAGTAAATAATATACTAAAAACAATAATTAAAAAAAATTTGCCGAGCTTTAGATTTAGAACTATGGAAAATTTCAGTGCATTTTGCTACGAAATTTATCTTCCCAGCGTGAAAAAACCACTCCGCAACAACAACTTCCTAATAGAACAAGTTTTAAGCGTACCTAAGAGTTTAAATTTTGTAAAAGCCACAGCAATAAACGTATTTCATTTCAGAAAGCCATCAGAAACGTAACGTGTTTGTTTCCATTTAGGCAAAAGTATAGACAGCATATAGTTAACAGCCTAAAGCTTTATTAATGCTGCAGGTACGGTTATCCAACTAAAATCCTGCTTTTAGTGGTAACGTGTATCTTCCAATCCCCTGATGCCGAATTCTATCTGGAAGGCTGCACTTATAGCGCATTCCGAAACTTTTACGTCAGTCCTTCTTCGTCTTCTAAGCTGGGCATATACAAGTGTAAAACTCAAAATGTGTCTGGAGCGAGATTTTTTGCGAATGCTCTTGCCCGAAAATACATGAGATTTTTTTGGGAGAAACATGTTGTGCATTGTTGTTGTTAAAGAGGTTCAGATAGTTCTTAGACAGTAATTTGGGGGTTACTCCGTGCTGTAGAGCAAATAAATCAAGTTATTAAAAATACACATGAATAATTTACTTGGAACTTTTCATTACATAGGCAAGCTGGCAAAATTGCTAAACGTGGAAGCAATTAAAAGCAATGTTTAGAAAACATGGTATTCGATTAATTGGGTCTAACACGTTTTGTTTCAACGATTATACAACATTTGTATGGATGACATATCATAGCTCGACGATTTCTGAAGTTAACATTGACTGCTTCTAAACGTTTTCGAAACCAATGAAAGTCAACGTTTGAACATTAAATTATCATTTGGTAAACGTGTTTTGGCAGCATGGGGTGCTTCCCTCGCCTTGAACAATTTTTTCTTCCTCTGGCTTAAAGATTGAAGAGGCAAGCTGTTCTAGTATGATTTCCAACAATGGATTTCCACCCAGTGCAAAGATTTGCTCCCGTATATTGCGAAGAAGTTGATTCATAAAACTTTGGGTATATTCAAATGATCCATATTGGTCCAGAAGTAATAAAAACTCCCTCTTCATGTTGGAGTCTTTGGTCCGCTGCCTTAAGATGTTTATCAGTCGTTGGTCTCCAGGATTCGTTTTTATCGCATGAATTATAGGAAAAGAAAACTTTCCTTCTTCAATGTCTTCGCAGAAGTTCTTCTTGTTACAGTACTACAACATAGCTTAGCTATCTCAGTTACTGTAAAACCATTACAACCTATAGGGAGTGCCACTTTTTTGCTTTGCTATGTCATAAGACATAGTCATTAACTAGATATCATTTGGCTATACTTTAGAAGCAGGTCTTAAAATCATAGATTGTAGAATTGTAAGCAAGGCTCCTTTAGGTTTCGACTGCTGCCCCTCGCAAAGGAAACTAGGAGGGACAGCCGTATTTGGGGTGGGAATCGAAAATTCAAGATATTTACCCTCAATGCACCCCTTCTTGATATGAAATAACCCAACGCCTCCGCTACCTGAGCTCACCATTATCTTTTATATGATCACGATACTAAATTTTTCAAATACTAAAATCAGGCTGCGCTAGTTCACCCCTAGCTGACTAGAACAATGAACATGCTGTTTCAATGGTGTACTGAAGTTTAGTATCATAGTTGCTCAAATACTCCTCTTCCTGTTAACTTCATATTAATTTTCCTAAAGGTTGTGGCGTCCGGACGTATTTAGTATGCATTATTATAGGAATAGTTTTAGGAATCGCTCTGTACCTCATTATCTTTCAGATTCATAAAATCGTTTCGGATTGTAAAGAAACGACTTATATTGATCACCAATGGATCAAAATCCCTTTTGTCCTCACTAAATTCTTGCAGGAGCTGTAGAGGGAGTAAGAACTGTGATCCTGTTTCTGCAGAATCAATTAAGTTACTCATATATTTTTAAAATCAACGTAAAGACTTTCAAAGTTTCTTCCTCACTTTTCACAATGGCTTCCAGATACTCTTCTGTGGTTGGGCAGATAAATTCATCCCGACAGTACATCTCCAATCCAACAGCTGCGAGGCATTCCAAAAAGTGTTTGACACAGATCTGCATACCCTGCGTATAAAGCCAGTTTAGTTATGGGCGTCTTTTCATCAGCTTTGGCCGGCTGATAACTCTGCAGCACATTTTTACAACCCGATTTTGCCCGCTACTAGCTGTGTAATGCTCCCCTATTGGTAGCGGCTAACTGTGTTTACACAGTTAGCCGCTGCCAAAGTGCATTACAATGCACACTTATCAGCCACGGCTAACTGTGGTAGCTGGTAGCCGGCTGGCAGCTGTGCACCGCACAGTTATGAGCCAATGGCAAGAATCGGCATCCTAACCTCTGCCTTTACAAAATTTTAAGAATACCCATAGAATTAGTTATCAACGGAAATTTGAATAAATCCAAAACAATTGCATTTGAGTTAGATATACAAAATAGGATTAAACGTTAAAGGATGATTCTTGTATTATAGATGAACACTAGCGTACCTTACTTTTTAGATGCAGTGCTGACAGAGAGCGAAATTCAAGCTTACATTTTATAATCGCACGCTACATCTCCTGACAACGTTCATTTAGCTAAAGCCAAGTATACTTTACATTAAAGTGCAAACCTGTTAAACGACTGCACCGTGAAACCGCGAGCTAGCTCTGCTTTTTATTCGTTTAAACCAGAAATCAATTTTTTATACTCGGTTCTATTCCCTGCAACAGACGCTGTCCAGTAGCGCGAATGGCATTCTGCTCGTTTTGTCACAAAATTGTCAATAATTGTCTGCGTGAATGTCCGCAAATATTCTCAGTAATTCTCCCCGCAACTAATGAAATGATCAAATGGCTATTTTTAGCATGCATTAGGATGCTGATGTTAGCATTTGGCTGATAACTACGCGTTGCACTGCTACAAGTCGGCTGATAAGTCTGCACACAGTTAGCAGCGGCCATTAAGTTGCGGTACACAGTTAGCAGCGGCCAATAAGTTTGCGGTACACAGTTAGCAGCGGCCAATAAGTTTGCGGTACACAGTAAGCAGCGGCCAATAAGTGCGCAATACACAGCAGCGGGCAATAAGTGCGTATTACTCCATAAGAAGCGGTCAAAATCGGCTGGTAAAAATGTGTTGCATAGTTATCTTCCGGGCAAATCTGGTAAAAAGACGCCCATTACTATTGTTCGAGTCACTGGTGTCCAATTAAAAGGAGGCTCAGGGAATCCAAGTAGTTACGCACTACTGAAAAGGCCCCGCTGTTCAAGACTTGCGATCGTTCATTAAAAGCTATCATTGCGACGAGTGAAGGTTTTTAAATCACTTACGATGTTGTTGATTATCAGAGTAATAAATCTTTTAAGACGTCTACGAATAAATGTTGATATTTTGCGTAGTTCTTTTTAAAATTTGGAAAGAAATTTGACCAGTGTGATGAAATGATAATTTTCAGCTTTACCTAGCTTCAATTTGATACTTTGAAGAAACTCCCGCAGCTTTGTTGAAATTCTGATGAGACATCCAGGAAAAGCAATTTTCTTTCTTTGAAACCTACGATGATTCGAATCAATCCATCCGGTCGTGAGTTAAACGTTGTAAAGTAAGTAATAGTCGTATTTCCCGCCAGAATTGGCCGAATGCTGAAATTAAGCACAGAATGTGCACTACGCGGTGGGAGCATCACAAGGGAGGCTAAACTGCACAAGCCAGCATGTGGTTTTTGACTCCGGTACAAGACCGACCTTATCCCCTTTTGAATTTTCATAACCTCCAAAATCCACGACTAGCTCAATTCCCCCGTCCCACACAAGAAATTAGTTACATTTCTTTGCGTAAAACTTAGCTTCCACTACTGCTAGTTTTCGATGTAATTCAATTGATACTGAAATTAAAGTCCCTTTGGTCCAACGAGACTTTACTGTCCGCCTTTTGTTGCTATACGGCACAGACAAAATAGATAATTTTGCGTTTACAAGTATTTAAAGTTGAGGATCACTGTATGTACTCCATAAGCTTATCTGATGGCGCAGAAATCTAAAGATTGAATGCATCAATAACCATTACCTTCCCACCCTTAAGTTTCAAAGTGCGGTCCATTGCACTGAAAAGGGCGTACATGGCTGAATTCATGGTGAAAGGGATACCGTAGATGATGTGTGCTGCCACCTGTCCCCGCCGAATTTTAGCGCCGTCTTGCACGTCATCGATCCTTAAAAAGTCGAACGTACAGTCAGAATTGCAGCAATGCCCTTGCGTTAGCAGTAATCACTTTCCCCGTCAAAACGGACATGACTAAAAAGTAACGGAATCTCACACAAGTTATCTGACCCGCTCTTGGACGAAGCTCATGCCGTCACTGCACTGAACCGAAATTTGGCTCACTCAGCTTAAAAACTTGTGTCATTGGACACATGCAACTGAATACTTGTGATGAAACGCCAAGTTTATAGAGGGTATTTAGGATGAAAGCAAAGCTTACTAAAACACTTACAGCAGCGACGCATCATGCACCAGCTCGATAATGTCCCCGATTTCCTTTACGATGTCCTCCGGCACCTTACACCAGTAATTAAAGGCTTTGACGAGCTTAGAACGGGCTGAGCTTCCTGGAGTTGAGCGGAGGTAATTCAGTGGTGTGAGTGTGACCTTGTGAGCTGGGGTGTAATTTGTTATTTGAATTGGTTCACCACCAGATGCTGTCGTAAGTAGGTGCTCTTGCTTTTCGGTCTTCCACTCGGTCTGACCACTCGTAGCCATTTTTAACCCCAAAATAACGAAAATCCAATGTGTAAGAGATGAAATATTTACTAGGTATCAATAAAAATGGGTCACTGACTAGGCAAATTGTAAATGTAAGAGTGGGAGCAGTAAAACACTCTCATGTACGACGGTAAGACACTATCTGGCAGAGTCATTCGGAATCAGTTCACCATCGCCCAGTCTTGTATCTTGTATTTAAATTAAGCTAATTTTTTCTTGCCCAGCCGGCCGGCCGCTTCGGAGAACCTATGCATTCGCTCGTGACATTGCGATTGCTCCAAGGCGAACTTCTTTACACTGATAGGACAACAAAAAGTAGCAAGTAAATAAAATTTAGACTCTTTTATCCTTACTTGTTCACGAAGATCTATGATTAACCATTGACACCGTGCGGAGCCAAGTATGGTTCAAGCTTTAAATGAATGGCATAGAAACCATTTTCTATTCCATGTGATTACGGCGATTTGTGATTTTCTGCTGTGACAGAAATTATAATCTAGACAAACTGGAAGTGCGCGGGATCGACCTGGCAAGGGAGTATGGACAATTAATAAAGCTCGAAGCCGCTGGTAGATTTTCTAACCAGTTGAAATTATTATAGAGGAAGTGCAGGTAGGTGCACAAATCGAATAAACTCGGGCTTAATAGGGCATATGACCCGTCCCTAGAATGTACCAAACCTAACGCCCCAACTTATGCCTTGTTTCGTAAATATTCGAATTTGAAATTTCACCAAAAGCGATTCTGCGAAATTTTACATAGGATTTCCCAAAAGGATTTTAAGCGACCAAAGAGTCACCCTTTGCTGTTTTTCGAAATAATCACTTTTTACAAACTTTTGAAAATAAATTAAAAATTGAATTTCGTGATGTGAGAACATCAATAGGGATGAAAATTCAAATTTTGGGTCAACAAGTGGGGATTCGTCAAAATAGTTAAGGGAAGCCGAACTTCACGAAATAGATTTCTGGGGAATTTAACATGGGATTGTTAAATTCGCCCCCCCCCCTTGTTTATTTTTCCCCCGTTTGTAGGGTCATACCACAGTACAAAAGTTTGCTTGTGCCAACGATAATGGACTAATAGGTTCAGCCAATCCCAATGGTTAAAAATGAGAGGGCGGGAAGGGGTGCGAAACCCCGAGACCATGACGTAGTTGTCCGACAACGAAAGCGCGCGAACAGCTGCAGCCACTGTGCTAAACGTGTGTGTATTGTGATTGTTAAAATTATCTGCATTTATTGCACGTTAGTCTCGTCTACACTGAACAAATTATTTAAATACCACAAATGGGTGTCTCCTGTGCTGTCGCGACATGCAAGAATTCCATTCAAGATAAGAAAAGAAGAGGCCGTGGGCTCGTATTTCATTCGTTCCCCAAAGAGCCGTCATTCAGGAAAGCTTGGATTGCTAGATAAAAGATGAAAGATAAAGTGAGGGCCAGTGTGTTCAGATCATTTTCTCCAGGAAGATTATCACCGTGACCTCATGAGCGATTATTAGGCCAATATTAGGCAAATTTTCGAGGTCAATTATTTCTTAATGGTTGTACGATGCTAACAGGTTGTCCCACACATGGTGTGGGCAAACCTGAAGTTTTAGGTTTTTTTACATCGTGACCCTTGAAAATCCCCCTAGAAAATCCAAGTTAGTTATACAGTTGGTGTGTACGTTGTGCGTGAGTTCAACTTTAGAGCCTTATGCTTGTGCATCCCCCGAGAAAATGCCACAATGGTGTACAGCCCACACATGGTGTGGGCAAACCTGCTAGTATGCCCTATAAACCCCGAGTCGATTCGACTTGTACACCTACCTTCACCTCCTATTAAGATAACACCTGAGCTATACATAGATCAAGAGGAACATTATTTTCCAAGCAGAGGATCCCACACCTCTAGTATGCTAGAAAAAAATAAAAAAATATAGAAAAACAAATGCTAGGTAATTTGGCACCAACTTCAAAAATATTTTCTAATTCATTTTACACAGGCGCACATTATTCTGCTAAGTCTACTATTAACAAAAGCAAAAGCAACCGTTCTTCCTGCTCCCACCTCCCCTGTAGTGACCAGATTAGCTTACCTATGCATAACATGACGTCCTCTTCAGAATTTTCAGCCACTGAATATGTAAATATGCGTGGATGCTCACGAAAACAGTATTGAAAAATTACCCACCCCACAATGCTCTCGTAGTGTGGAGGCTCGTTTTTCCATCCATATCTTGTGCAACCCAGTACCAGTGCCGCACGCTATTCTTCCACTCCAATGTCCCATCATCACTCACTCAAGTCAAACAGGTTCATGAGTAGTGACAGCAGCCCAGAGTCCAGACGGTCTTGGAAAAACTTACATAAGCAGAACACTATTGAACACATTGTCATCTATCTAGTAGCATCCAACTGCCGGGAGCCTGGCCCGAGTTCCAGATCCCTCTATAAAGTTGACACTAACAAAGAACTTACATTTTCATTACTTATTAGACTACTTTGTTTATCCTGAGTACCGTTACGCCAGGCCAGGAATAATTTGAAAGAGAATGGCAATTTTGCGGCACGGAAGTAGTAGGGGAGGAGCTGGTTATACGAACAGGTGTGCAACCCACCTCTAATTAATTGCACCTGCCCAATTAATTAATCGAGCAGGTGCGATAAAATTCGGACAATCGATTT
>WJFA01003108.1:0-13789 GCA_009870155.1 Pseudobourletiella spinata | reverse complement strand
GGTCACATTTCCTTTGTTTGCAGGGGGTGGGGGCGGAGTTGGAGGGTTGGCGGGATGTGAAGGAATTTCAAATTATCAACCACGGAGGTTGACCACCTGAGCGGTATACCGCTACACTACTGCGTCATCAAAGCTGTACTAGTACGCTGTTGCTCTGGGTACAAAGAGTATTCCGAGCAGGGTTGGGACTTTTCAAACTTCCCGGTCCGGGTCACATCATCCGTACAATGTAGTCAGTGCTGGTGGGGTCCGTCGTCCCCAATTTTCTCACAGGACCAGTGATGATGGGCGGTGTTGGCCTTGGCGGCTGGGTCAGATTTTTTCTGGAGTTCTAAAATAAATTGTATGAAAAAGCTACAGTGCAGTGGCACTGAAGGTGGTGTGCGATGTATACCGGACACTGTATTGAGACGATTGTACAAGGGAGAATGTGGATGCGGACATCGGTTTGTGCTCATTGGTTCTTTAGCGAAGAGAGTGGGAAATTTGTGAGCTTTAGTTTTTGAGTGAGTGGGGGATGGGGGGAGTGGAAAACTTGGGGAGTTTCTCTGTTTTTGTTCAAATGTGAGAATATGACCTGGTTTTACCTTTATTGCTCATGCTCCCATACGCCTACGGTTGTTGGGGGAACAAAGAGAGACAGGCAGAGGGCCTTCGCCTCCGTGGCAGAAGGACACATTTAGCCCGGCAGGTTGGCAGGCGGGGATGAGAGCGTGTGAGTGGGAATATTCATCCGATCACGGCTCTCCGTCCCACAAAAGAAAGGAGTGATGAACAGGATTATTCACGCTCGTGCCGCCACTCACGGTGAGCACACAGGCGTACACACACGCACATGAAGAATGCACGCACACACACTCACACACACACAAAAGTCTACATCCCACGTGTGGATTAAAGTTGGACAGTTAACCAACGGTTCTTCACCACTCACGTACCCCCGCTCTTCTCTTCGCAACTGCACCAATAAAATGAAATGAAAAAGTTGAACCCAGGGATTTTTCCAAACTTCAAATGTACATGGGCATGAGAGTATATATAGTAAATGCATATGGCGTGCGTCAAAGTTGTTGTAATCACCCCACCTGCCGTGCTCATTTACAAAGCCTACGGAGAGCCAGATTTGCCATGGGGTTGAGGGGATGAGCGGTGTGAATATATTTGGGATCACTGTACGGGGATCCACGTGCTGGGACATGTACTTTTAGCGAGAATTTTTGAGGGGTTCGAGAGAAATTGTGATTCTGAACCAAGTTTTTGGAAGACTTTAACGTGGGAAAATCTAGGCAGAGAGGAATGGGCGCGGTGATGCTCTTCAAATTCCCAATTTCCATCCCAATTTTTAGGAGTGCGCTTTCAAAATGACAAATTGCCGCATACCAAATGTTTGTGAGCAAAGGAATTATTTGCGCGATGAGACATGCGCCTGTCCTGTGATTGTTGGGTTGATGTGAGGACGGCGTCCAGCCAGATTTTGGTAGCGCACAATTTCTCTCGTAGGCTGCGCAGGAAGACCTTTGTGGGAATTGGATTGAAAAACTTGTTGAAATATCAATCTTTCCAACTGATCAGCTCACCAGCCTCATTTTACCCCAGGACGAGAGGATCTGGAATCAGATGAATGATAATATGGATCATCTCATCTCTGTTTCACTCCGCCTCGTCCAACAATCATGATTTATTTCCAATAGCTATCCGACAAGGGATGTGAATGGCTTGCAGCAGGACTCACGATCGCAGTGTGACCGGTAATGCGCGGTCCAGAATTCCATAGAGAAAATCACTTGATCCTGCTCAATCAGTTTGCCGACAGAGGAATATGGGAGATGAAAACTTTTATGATTCTTCAAATTCTTCAGGGCGTGCGCCGAAGTTGGGCGTGGGACAACTGCTTGCACTCCGTCATATGATACAGATATGTCGGTGGGTGGAGGATTACCTGAGCTGGGATGTGGTTGGCGACCAGGCGGAACATTCCATCATATTTGAGACCGAGGGCGCAGGCTCGGAGACAGAGAGGAGATCTTGCTAGATTGTGCACTTGACATGCTCCTGTTCCTCCGTCCAGTCAGGAGAATCAGATTTTCCCGAATGGTTCCGCCAGTGTAGCGAAACATCATGTGCCTCTTCGGAATATTGTCGCCTTTTCGGCTACAATGACTGATTAATGAGGAGCCCCAACGACATGCATAATGGGCAACAGCGGCCTAATTTAAACGAGCAAATAATTGGTAGCATAGCTTCGGCCGTTTAATGTTGGCGAACGAACGTAGGGTCTTTCCGCACCTTACTGATGTATGATGTCATTTATGAGTGTAGTGCTCCAGCGCCAGCAGCATGATAATTGTGGTAACAGCCTCACCTCTCCGAGCCCACGTACTGACCGAGTTTAGCACGGCAGCCTGGTGGAGGTCATAGGTCGTGCATTTCCAAATGCACAGAAGCAGTCAGACAAGGAAGTTTACCAGCTTAATCATCATCATCATCCGAGGCCAAATTAGAGCTGATGGGTGGGCACAGACAGTTGTTATTTCTGCATGCACATTTAAATCCAAAAAGGGCCTTGCCCACCTGTTGGCCAATAATCGCTGCCTATTGGCAGAAGTCTTTCGGATTCGCCATTTGTTTTTCTTCCTTTTCCTTCACATGTAATTAAAGAGAACTGTCCCACCGTTGCGGACCGATTCTAAACAGTGAATTTGCTTGAAGGGTACAGAGGTTATTTCAATCGTGGGCTGTTATGATTGACCTCCTTTTTGCCGAAGCGGTGGTAGAGAAACTTGGGCTGGGCGCAAGGAGAGACCCTACAAACTGGCATCGACATCGCGAAATTGAAACTCATGCCTGCCACGTCATCTACTGAGGAACGGATGCATAACTTTGGTCCGCTTGAGCTCGTCTTCGACTTAAAACGTTAACAGCTGTTCCATTCAACGGCCGTGTTCAAGTATGCTAACTCTAATATCCTGAGCTTGAATAATTTTGCAAAAGTCCCAGTTTTTGCAATGAGTATCATCACAAGAAGTCATATTGATAGTTGATACGATAATTCGGAAGGTGTACGGGATGGCGGATGTAATTGTTGAATGTAACTTACTCTGGAGAGTGTGGCGTGTTAAAATTTTAATGTGACACTACTCAACGAGCTATCTTCCTATACAACATGTATCATCGACAGTGAAATGGGCTGTTGGGAAATCCTAATCGTTCCACGACAGATCTCTGCTGTTGGAGAAGTGACTCGTGCCCTTCGGGGGACCTCAAGGTAAGACGGGGCGGCGTCTGGTCGAATCAAAATTTTTACGCATTCCACCACAGCATGACAATGACAAGTATTCAAATGAATTGTTGTTCTGATTCCATGGGCGCTTTTACTATGCTAAATAATGCCATGAGATGTCTTATATCGTATTTAGGTGAGCACTGTAATGTTCCCCAGGTTTTTTTTATTATATCCCTTTGACTATGAAACACTGGACAATTATCCCAAGTTGCCAACAATAATGCGATTTTTGATTTCTCACAGTCCCAAATTACGCATGTACTGATTCACGGAGTTCTGAATGGACATGCTGAGGTCAGCGTTGTAGGACGGGATATTCATCGGGAACCGGTACGCATTGGCAAATACAGGGCTCAGATCCAAGGACGGTAGTGGTCCATTCAGGACCCCGCGCTCCACATGGCCGTTCACATTTTTCACGTAGTACATTTTCCCGTCAGGACCGGAGCTCGCAGCAAAGCCGGATGTGTACGTTTGTAGGTTACTCTGTGAGGGAGGAATGATGATGATGATGAGTGAATTGTTGAGTAAATTTTTAGTTCAAATAATGTGGGGATTCCGAATGTAAATTTTGTCCTGTGATGTAGGAGGAGTAAAAGTATACCGATGGATCCGAGTAGATGTCCACAGGGCTGCCGCACACCAGGGTTGTGCCCATTACAACAAGAACAAGGCAGAGACCTTCCATTTTGCTCGTGGATAGATATTCAGAGTATGTTTTTGAATTTGCAAATATTATTCCTCTTTTTTCCTTCCTGTCCTCGTGACGGAGCGGGAGAATGGCTTGTAGTTTTTTTTCTTATTCCGTTAGCACTGACTGTGTGATTTGAACTGACACGGCCTGGATTACCTTCGTACTCAAATGAGCAGAGCTATGGAGATGAGTAGTAGCTGTAGGAGTCTGATGCATTTCAATCCGTCGCACGACGTCCTATATCAGTCATGTCCGGCAACATCATTAGCGTCGCAATTAAGACTCCGCTGCTGCTGATAACGGCCTGCAACCCTCATCTCCATAGCCGCCTTTCCGTATTCCCGTATACGAACACGATGATGGATTGGTAAATGTGCACGCTAATCGGATGCGTCATGGTAAAATGCATCATGATGATTTATTATTATGATGCGTTGTTTCTTTGTGTCACGGCAGAGTAATGATACCCCGGTATTCCCTTGCATAGGTATGAGGACAATCAAATGAACGGGGGATCGGATGCGCCCCTTATGCACACATTAATTTGGTTTTACACGCTGCAACCTAACTCAAGGTCTCCGTGTAGTATTGAGGTCATTGTTCCTAGTCCGGCGGTCAGCCCTCAAGATTTTTCCACCTCTTCGAATTACGCAGAATGGTTGGTAATACGCGGAATGGAATGGTGCTAGTATGGAATGGAAGTATTTTCGTACACGCACAGGCTTGAAATTTTCCTCATATACTCTAATTACTGGAGCTGTGGCGTGTGCACGTGATTGTGATTGAATTCAAGCTGAGAGGTGAGGTCGCATGCAGTAATGAGAAGAATACTTTGCCTCATTACCGTTAGAATGCCGTTGGAAAAGACACACTTTGGAGATGTTAAGAAAAATTTCAGTTTTTATTGGGAATCATATCTCGTTATTAAAAATCTTGCCTCGAATCCTCTGAAATGGGTAGGTAAAACTGCGAAAGAGCTCTATGGCTACAGTACGTATTATTACGACTTTAAAATCACACAGGAAATCACTGTTTCGGTGCTGTACTTTGGAAGGGGAAAGACTGCTGTGGCCCGAAGAATGGATTAAATCCGGCAAACGGGTTGAACTGAAGGCCTGTTGAATTGGTGGAAAAACAGAATTTTATTTATGAGAACTCCGTTTTTTATAGACTTGTTGGATCAGTCGTCCACTACGCTCCTGACAGTATGAATGAATGTGAGCGGAAATCCAGTTACCAGCGTATGGATTGAAGTTTGGTGGTAGTGCCCCTTTGAAATGCGTTATGGTGTAGCGAGATCCATCTGGGTATTTCCCCTCCGTTACCGTTCCTGTTAGTTCGTCCAGTTTGGGCACAGTGGGAGCCGCTGCGGCTGGAACGGCTGCTCCTGGAGCGGTTGCTTCTGGAGTGGCTGATGCTGGAACGGCTTCCACTGGAACGGCGGAATCTTCAGCTAAAATAGTCCGGCAGACGCAAAGCACCAGTACGAAAACCTATGAATAAATTAATTATTTTCACCAATACAATGAAATGTCGGATAAACGGAAGGATGTCCTCAAACTGAACCCACAACATTTCTGATTGACCTCACACAATCATTTTTAAAACGTTCAAAAAATCACCGCGAATTTCATGCTGAAGCAGTTAGATGGACACGACAGATGTATTTTGCGACTGCAGGTCAAAAGGATAAGTGTAGCTCGTCAATCTCTGTGTTACCGGCGCAAATGATCACAGGGGAATGTTAGAGGCTCCGTGGTGGTCGCTACTTTTTCAGCGTCTTTATTTTTAATGTTTCCTCGGGGCGAGGCTACCGATTTTCGAATGCTAATAAGAATCGTATTTATTATAATGAGAAAAATCAGCTTGTCACCATCACTGACATTACAATTTTCAGAGGCAAAGTAGAAGGGCGCCGTTCAACTCTTCGGTCGTCCGAAATCATGGGAATTAGAATATATTTCCATTGTATCTTCAATACGAGGCAATACCGGCCGCATTAGCAGGAGCCGGATGAATGATGTGTTCTATTGTAATATGGAATTTTGCATAAGCTATTCACATCATTTAAAGGCTTAGGGATAATTTTTTGGGATTCAAATTTCCTGCGTTAAACTAACCTCATGTTCCAATTCATATGAATTACATGTATTTCTAGCGGGAATGTTATACATTTTATCGTAAGCTGGCGCTCTTTCTGAAAAAGGTGAGAAAGATTACAATGTACTGGTTATGATGATCCCTTAAAGTTCAACTATGCAATCATTTATTGCTTTCAATGTCTCATCTCGCTCTTACTGTCCCGTCACGGCCATAGGAAATTTTGCAAGTGGCGCCAAATTTGAAGGCGAACGACGGAAGGAATTGCTTACCCTTAAATGAGAGAGAGCCTGAATGATTGCGTATAACGGGAGATGCTCGCTTTCGCCTCGGAGACAGTATAGTTTATGTGTACTGCCACAACACATTTGCTGCATTAGTGGTAGCAGGGAAAGTTTGTAGTTTATAATTTCGATTCATTTCAGCGTTTTTCCGTACTTCGTTTCCTTGCTGTAACCGAGAAATTATGTCGAGAACTAATCAGAAAGACAAGCTGATATTCCAGCTGACGAGGGAGTTTTTAGAATGTATGATTTGTTGTGCGAAAATCCGGAGAAAACATCCCACATGGTCCTGTCCAGTGTGCTTCAATGTGTTCCACTTGGATTGCATTAAAAAATGGGGAAGCTCCTCATTAGAATCCTGTGAGTATAGTCTTGGAAGCCCCTGATCTTTTCAAATGAAGAGTTAGACTTTAAGTTGTAATTCCTGCAACGACATACATTCTACATCCTGCATAGTACAAGTGAATACCAATATGGCCCACTGAATTTCAATATTTGTCCTGTGTTTGTAGGTGGATGGAGATGCCCTGGATGTCAAAATTTAAGTCCAGCCGTACCCAGTCAATACACCTGTTTCTGTGGGAAAATAACCAATCCAAATAGTAGATTTAGAGACATAACGCCACACTCGTGCGGTAACACCTGTGGACGTATTGGAAGCGGTGGGGATGGCTGTACTCATTATTGCCCTGACCCATGTCATCCTGGCAGGTGCAACAAGTGTTTGGCCCAGGTTTTAAGGTACTCATTAACTTACGCATGTGTAGAAGAAAAAACGAAATGATCTAGAGGGCATAATTAATCATTTTAAGGAGTTTTCGTTTTTGAAAGTTCAAATCTGCTCAGATTTATAAGTTTATGCAAGTTTTTGTTTTGCTGAAGGTATTGTCCATGTGGGAAGACATCCTTTCGGATCACATGTAGCTCGAAGAAACTCGTCTTGTGCGGAAACGAATGTGGGAAGCCCCTCAATTGTGGTATCCATAATTGTACGGGGAAATGTAAGTATTTTCTCCTCTGCCGAAATGAGAATACTAGACTCAACCGGGTGGAGAATATTACATTTTTTCACACTTGGTTCTTCTAGGTCATGAGGGGCCATGCGAAGAGTGTGCACATGTCGTGAATTTGAGTAAGTGAAGATTCATAAATTTTCATGGCTTGTGGATAATTATAATGGTATATGATGACGATGATTTTACTTGATAATGAATTGTTATGTATCACAGATTGCTATTGTGGCAAGTCCTCAAAATCGGAACTGTGCAACTTGGAGACGAGAAACCTGGAATGGTTTAGTTGTGGCAACAAATGTGATAAAACTTTGAGTTGTGGAAATCACAAGTGTCAAGATACATGTCACGCTAAGTGTAGTCCATGCAAATTATCCCCAGCGGAAATTCGAAGCTGTCCTTGTGGCCAGACTTCCATCAGCGATGCCTGCAAAGCTCAAGGAATACCCATGAGGAGGTCATGTCTGGATTCCATCCCTACCTGCAGTCTCGTATGCAGGAAAACTCTCACTTGCGGCCCTTCGGGTCAACCTCACCGGTGTGAGGAGAAGTGTCACAGTGAGCCCTGTCCGCCATGTTCGTTATCAACCCTTGTCAAATGTCGGTGTGGTAACAAGACTAATGAAGTCAGCTGCAGGGATCTGGCCACCATTGGAGAAGTTGTGTGCAATAAGAAATGCACAAAAGTAAATTTTTTGTTCAGTGTTCTTTGCACGGCGCGTTTAAATTTATTCTCGCGTTATTTTTAACTCAATTTATTTTGATTTTTTACTGTAGAAACGAAGTTGTGGACGGCACAAGTGTAACACCCTCTGCTGTGTAGATACTGATCACATTTGCCCAATAGTGTGCGATAGACTACTGGCGTGTGGAAATCACCATTGCGAACTTCTGTGTCACAACGGCCACTGCCCTCCTTGTTTCGTTTTGAGTAAGTGCATTAGATTTTTCAATATGTACAACGCGCTTCACAGTGCAAATCTGTTCAATTGAATGTCCATTTTTAGGTTTCGAAGAGCTGACATGTGAATGTGGCAATGCCGTTCATTATCCCCCGGTACCGTGTGGAACGAAGCCTCCAGAATGCAACCGACCGTGTTCAAGAAGGCATGACTGCGATCACGCGGTTCACCACCCATGTCACTCCGAGCCAGAATGCCCTCCTTGTTATGTATTGACGTCGAAATGGTGTCACGGGGGTCATACGGTATGCCCTATTTTCCAATTTGCTCCCACTTCTTATAAGGGTCTTCAATGGTCTAAATTTGTGCATCTTCCCAACTGTAGTTGCGGCAGAACATCATGTGCCACGTCAAAGAAGTATCCTGTGGGCTTCCATGTGACAAGTTACTTCAATGTGGGAGGCACAAGTGCCCAAGAAAATGTCATGCAAACACTTGCATGAAATCAGAGGATGAATGCAAACTTCCATGTGCGGCTCTCCGTCCCAGTTGTGGTCATCAGTGCAAAGCTCCATGCCATGAAGGACCATGTCCTGAGACGAAATGCAAAGAAAATGTGAGTGGAAAAAGTATTGTCTACCATACTTTTCATCATGTTTAAAGTTTGAAAGTTTAATGTCTCTAATTTGCTCCTGTACAGACGACTGTTACTTGCCTCTGTGGGCGTTTGCGTGAGACAATACCGTGCTGGAAGCGGGAAATGGAGTATGAAAAGATAATAAGTTCCTTAATCACTCAGAAACTGGAGCAGATTAAAATTGAGCCTGCCGCGGAGGCAGATATGGAGCAGCTTAAATCCAGCATCCAAGAAAGTCGGAGTAAAGATAAGCTGTGAGTAGTGCATCGTATGACGCATAATATGATAATTTTTCAAGCAATATGTCCAGTGATGCTGCAGTTGTTATTTACAAGTCTTGTACTCTGTTTATTAGACTTAAATGCGATAAGGAATGTGCCAGGATAGAGAGAAACAGAAAATTGGCTGAAGCCCTTCAGGTGGACAATCCCGATGTGTCTACTCAATTCGGAGTTCCCAGTTACTCCGATTACATGAAGAAGATGGCACAGAAAAATCCACGCTTTGTAGAAATGGTCCACCAGAAACTGGCGGATCTCGTAATGAAAGTGAAAAAGGTGACTTCTCAAATGGATTTTAATGCGTTTTGAGCATCACATTTTCGCTAATTTATTTTCAACAATCCTCATTTATTTATTTTAGCTGAAAAATCAACAGAATTTGACATACCAGTTTGAAGGACTCAATCGAGATAAACGACAGCTCATCTATGAGTATTGTGAGCACTTTGGCTGTATGTATAACTCCATGGATGAGGGTGAACCGGGACTGAAAAGTGCTATAATTACAGCGTCCAAGGACAAGGTAGTTTGATTAAATCCATTTGTCTCTGTTTCTGTAAAAATAATGAAGTACTGTAATTCATGGATGTAAAAAATGAAATGTTTACACGCCTCACTCGTAAAATTTTCAGTGTTGGCTCCCGTCTGTGAGCTTGGTCCAGGCTGTATTTCAACAGAGTGTTCGAGCCGAGCGAAAAACACCTTATGCGGATGTGGAATTGAGCCAGAACAAAAGCCAGATCCTTGGTCCAGGAGGAAATCTGAAGAAATTAGGCTCCTAGTCCTACAGTCTCATCGGGTTCACTCATGAAGCTTGCTTACACTAGAAAATTTTTATGAACATGGTGAATATTTGCTGCTGTATTGTAAACTTTTCCCATCAGTTTGTAATGACTGCCAGCAGCGTCGGCTCCGGGTTAAGTAATTTGTTGGGAATCGGATGTACCTGTGATGATTAAAGGTTAATTTTCACTATTTCTTACTCCTTGCATCCTCGTTTCATCTTAATGGGAATGGGCGGAGGTACGATGTCACTATTGTCTTGGGGATTTGTATCCTATAGTAAAAAGTCAAATATGTTAACTTTTAGCAGCTGATATGGCATCATGTGGACCTCTGCGAGGTTGCTGACGGATTTAACACAATGCAATCAAGTTGTTGTCGTCGCTATACCACCTAAAGCCATGGCTCTGAATGCTACAAGCATATAGAATAGATTTATATCTTGCGCCAGCATAGGCCGCGGGAAATCAAAATCTGAATAATAGGCATCACGACTGTAAACACGAGATGAAGAAATGATCATGTGGTGGTGTCTGGTGTCGTCCTTACTATTCCTGATCGTGATCCTGCCCCAACCGATATAGTCACTGTAGATTAGATTTTCAGATGAGTTTTCTGCGGCATTTTTCCGCGGAAATAAATCATAATAATAAGCAGCAGCGGCGGTGGAACTGAAGGAAAGGATTCAGGAATGACGGAAGTGCTGGACTTTGACCGAAAGACTTGTTCGAGGCAAGGGAGTATTGGAGAAGCTGACGTAGATGGGTTCCTAAAGATAATGAATTACGAAGATAATGTTCGCCAGCTAGACCTCTACTATGGATTAGGTAAGGATCGATTATTGAAGTAAAATTCAACACTGCCACAGTACCTGAGTAACTAAAATACCTTTAGAAAAGGTAGGCGGGATAAAATAAATTATAATTAGTTTCAAGGTACGGACAGTCGTCCTGTTTATTTACATATTTTTAAAGCATCCCCTGGACCAAACGCTGCTGGTTCTGTGCAAATGCTAAATTTTATATTCATCAAAATCGAAACTAATATATACTTCCGTGGTGGATTTTGATGCAGCGACTATGTTAGCCTCTATTTTTGTTGAATAGAAATGAATTACTGTTTCATGGACAATTTCAGTGAAGCGTCAGTTACTTCGATACCAGAGCCCGACCACGGGTTTGTTCCCAGCCTTGTCCTCGGACAAGAAAGTCGGCACTGTCCGGGATAGCTGCTACTGTGCTGCGGCCATTTGGACTCTGTATCAGGCATATCGAAGGATTGATGATGATCGCGGGAAATCCTACGAGCTGGGCCAGAGCACGGTCAAATGCATGCGAGGGATCCTGCAGGCTTGGATCCGGCAAGCAAATCGAGTGGAGCTGTTTAAGCAAAACCAGTGTTCACAGCATGCCCTCCATTGCAAGTTCGACCTGAGTACTGGGGATGAGGTGCTCACGGATGACGAGTACTTTCATCTTCAAGTAAGTTTGTTCTTCGTGCTGTCAAATTAAAATGTTACAATAATTTCATAAACTTAATTGAAGGGAAGAATGTTGTCATGGTTGTAAAATCTTTACAGATCGACTCAGTCTCCCTTTATCTCATCTTCCTGGTTCAAATGATTGCCTCCGGCCTTCAGATAATCTACACTTATGATGAGGTCACATTCGTCCAGAACCTGGTGTACTACGTTGAGAGAGCGTACAGGACACCGGATTATGGCATGTGGGAAAGGGGCAGCAAATATAATGATGGTTCACCTGAAATTCATGCTAGGTATGATTCTATCACTGTACGATTATTATTTTCTTGGTAGGTGTATATGATCTTATCAGGGATATTATTACCAATGATTCTTATTTGAAGTTGGGGCCGGAGGTTTTACCAGGAGAACTTGAGAAGGATTTAGAGCATGTTCTAACTAGTATGAATTGTTTTTCAAACTTGGAAGATAATGGGAGCAAAATATTTGTGTTTTTGTACAGTTCTATCGGTATGGCAAAGGCATCCCTGGAAGCCATCAATGGTTGCAATCTTTTCGGTGACAAGGGAGCCTCCTGGAGTGTCATTTACGTGGATATCGACGCTCATAATCGAAACCGAAGTATATTTGAAACGCTCTTGCCACGAGAGTCTAGTTCTAAGGTGTGTAATAAATACGACAAGAGAGAATTCATACGCGAGTTTAATGTACGGCTAAAAATCTGTTAATCAATACTGTGTTGACTTGGGATTCATCTTGTTGTTGTAGAATGTAGATGCGGCTCTACTTCCGACAATCTCCTTCCCGGCCTTCGGCACTCATGACGAAGTTTTGTACTCGAAAACAAAGAGTAAAGTTGTGAGAAAGCTCAAGGGTGAATACGGTTTCAAGCGCTTCCATCGGGACGGCTACAAAACTGTCCTTGAGGACCCCTCAAGTCGTTTTTACAATAACGGTCAGAGTAAAGTGAGTCGACAAAAAGGCAAAAATCTCACAGTCACTGGGTTTTTAGCCCCAACTGTCATTATCATATTCTTATATTTGTTTCCTCCGCAGGACTTTGAAGGGATTGAATGTGAATGGCCGATATTTTATCTGTTCATGATCATCGACGGGGTTTTCAAAGGAGTTCCGGAGCAAGTGGAAGAATACTGCCAGTTAGCAAAGAATAGATTAACGCGGGATCAATATGGCGGTGAGCTATATTATTTTGGAATGCCAACTTGTAATATGTGATTGGGTCAGCTGTAATCTGATGCATTATTATTATTGAAACCATGTCAGATCCCGTTGTGCCAATGTATTTCTATGTGCCAAATGAGACGGTGGACTATGAGAAGCAGGATCCCGGAAGTCAGATCCGGCACCCAAGTCCGGAAGGAACGCCCAACAATCTCTTTTTATGGGGACAGTCAATGTACATAATCGCCCAATTGCTCACCAGTGGATTGGTTCACATCAATGAAATAGATCTGATCCGTCGGTACCTGCCGTCATTTAATCGACCGAGAAGAGCCGGCAGATACTCCGCTTTTCAGGTCCGACATTTTTTCTGAAGGAGAAAAAAAGCATTCTCTAGTATTGGGAATCCTTAGCAAATTTTTGAAGGATGAATAAGGGGAAAAAATCAAATTTGATTTCACAGGGAACTGCAAGTGACCTTGTTGTTCAAGTGGTTCTAATTGCCGAGTCCATGAGGCTTCAGGCCATGATGGCTACTTATGGGATTCAAACTCAAACTCCTCATGAAGTGGAACCCGTGCAGATCTGGCCGCCGAGTCAATTGGTCAAAGTTTACGAGCAGCTTGGAGTTAGTAAGAAACTAGGGCTCAAGGGACGTCCACCGCGACCCATCGGTGCCTTGGGAACAAGCAAGGTTATGGTCGATCCCATCTTATCTCTTTCATTCAGAATGGCCTTAAGGTTGTCTCTTAGTGTTATTTTTTTACCTTTTCGGACTTTAGGTCTACCGGGTCTGCGGCCAGACGGTTCTATGCTACCCACTTATTTTCGAAGTGTCCGACTTTTACCTTTCTCATGACATGGCTCTTCTCATTGATGATATTAAGACGGAGCTTCAGTTCGTGGGCAAATATTGGCGCCTTTCCGGAAGGCCTACAATGTGCCTTCTCATACGGGAGGAGCATATGAGGTAATTTTAATTACGAGATGCGATAGTCTGTGAACTCTTGAGATTTCATGTATTTACTCATTGTTATTACTATCATTATTAATATTATTATCTTTATTATCATTATTAATATTATTATCTTTATTATTATCTTAATTATCATTATTAATATTATTATCTTTATTATTATCTTAATTA
>WJFA01003107.1:0-13791 GCA_009870155.1 Pseudobourletiella spinata | reverse complement strand
TGGTGGGAGGATGATAAAGTTAGGCTGGATTCAATGGGAATTGATGATGCGGTAATAATGGCCGTAGTGGTGGTTAGTGGTGCTGCTGGTGGTCTAATTGATGATATGGTGAGAAAAGGTTCGTGGTTGGATGTTCCAGACTGCTGCTGCTCCTGCTGCGCTAGTTAAGAGTTGTCGGCTGGAAGTGTAGTAAAGAGTGGTAGCAGCCCTACTACTCCTCCTCCCCCTCCCAGATCATCTTCGTGTGGAGATGTGATGTCGGCTGTGAGGGCTCTCTGACTGTGAGAGTGTGGGGGGAAACCATGCATAGGAACAGGATGACTACTACTATTACCGATATTATATTGGGAATGACTTTACTGGCGGCAAAGTGCCACGGGGAGGGGGGCGGGAAGCCATAGGTAATCGGGGAACGGATTGTGTATGCATATGTTGGCCGTGAAGGCCCCTCTTCCTGGCTGTCGTCATCAAAATCATGATGCTCCACAAGATGTTGATGATGATGCTGATCGTTATTATTATGGCCGTCGTCCTTCCGTCTATCTCGAGCGGCGCTTCCCCGCTTCGGCGTATGATAATAGATCCGTATTCATTATACAGGAGCTGGGAATGTCAAATGCCCATAATACTGCCACTGTGACTACTGACTGAGACTGTGAGAGGGCAAATGGGAAGGACTTTTTCCATTTGTTACCGCTACCACCGCCACCACTACCACCACCACCGCTTCCACCACTGCCATGATCATCATCATCATCATCGTCCTCATGATTATATGGCTTCTGTGGTCTCTGGCTAGAGGGGAAGTAAAGTTGCCGACTGGGCTTGCGGCTATTGGTGGTGGTGGTGGTGGGATAATAGCCCGCTATTTTCTGACCCGGAAAAATTCACGTGTGCTCCCTCACAACACCTCACTCCCTTGTCCCTCACTCAAATGCTAACAAGCCGGTTGAAGCGAGTACAAGCTCAAGTATAGAGTATAGGAATAATAATGATAATTATAATAATACCCCTGCTCGTCTCATCTTGCGGATCCCTGCTGCTAATTCTCCCCCTGTGAGACTGACTGACTGACTGACTGACTGGCTGGCTGGCTGGCGAGAGAGGGAGAACAGGTTGAAAACAGGCGATGTGTCTGTTCCCGTTCATTTCATAGCGTGAGCTGGATATAGCGGAATGAGGGGAGTTACTGGCCATGGCCATGCCATTGTCCTTACACTCTCTCATTCTTTGACAGTGAAGTGAAGGCTGGAAGGCGGCTGTGTGGGGAGCAGGAGTAGGGTTGAACGATTTGGATCGGAACCGGCGTGTATGATTCCCTTTGTTCGTGTTTGCTTTGGGAGTTGAAGTGGTGGTCGCTTATGGCTGTGAGAGGGTCATGCGGGCGGGTGCGCCTGTGTGTGTGTGCGTGTGCATGTTTGCGCCCAGGCCCGTTTGTATCTGGTCCCGAGTGCGTGTGTGTATTCCTAAATGTGTGTGTGTGTGTGTCTGTACGGGCGTGTATGTGTACCTGTACGTGTAAGTGCGCTCGCACGGGTGTGTGCGGTTATGGGCGGTATATGTGCGGCAGTAATACGAGCCCTATTTCCACCCACCCCGGACTCCGCCACCTCCTCCTCCAATGGTCTGCATATACAGTATTAATTATGAGAAAGTGACACGGTGGAAGGGCATAAATTTCCGAGCACTCACACACACACACATTGTACTTACTGCCATTACTACTACCAGCACCAGCTTGTTTGGAGTGGCAAGGCCTGCAGCTCCTGTTCACTCGAGATAAGAAGAGGAAGGGGAGAATAAACTGTTCTTTTACTTTACATTTGCTCAGACGTACACACACACACACACACACACACACACACTCACGACTTACTCGCTCCGGCCCTCCTGGGTTATTACACTCGGTGCACATACAATGTGTTTGTCTTTAATGGACATGGAAAAGTTTAATTTCATAGCCGCGTCGTGGATGTGTGAGTCGGGATGTATGCACGTTCGTGTATGACTATGTGTGTGTGTGTGTGTGTTTTGCGTATGATGATAATTTCCCGTTTGCATGCATGAGTGTATGACAATGCGTGTGTGTGTGTGTGTGTGTGTGTGCATGGAAAGAAGTAGGGAGTTAATAGGAGCACATGCATATGGACATTATTCCGCTGGCAATAATGTAAAGTCCAATTGTTTTTGTTGAGGAACAATGTGTAACTACTGCTGTACTATTACCACTACTACTACAACTACCACTGCGAACGACTACTACTACACGATTACTGCCACCACCACACGGTTGAACTTCCGTCTTCGTCCTCATCGTCTTCCTCTTCTTCTTCTTCTGATGCCCATACATCTTGCGGCTGTTACGGCGTCTCCCCGAGTGTTGACTATTGGTTGAGTTATGATGGGACGAATGCTCGTCATGAATGTGCATTACCGCATACGTTATTACGGCTATATTGTACAGCTTGGATGCGGGGCGGACATTATTGGGAGCAGGAAGCAGGAGCGGCATTACGGTTATGCTCCCTCACACCGCCCCTCACTACGTGTCTCCTGCGTTCATGCTGAGAGAGTGGGACTGACGGGCGGGCTGACAGGGAATGAGTTCTGTAGTAGTACTATATACCCATGCGTCGTCGTCGTTACTTATCCTTTCTTATTACTCCGTGCCCATGGCGAGAGCATGTATCAATAGTCATCATCATGATCCTCATGATGATGATGATGATGATGATGATGATCATCATCATCATCATCATCATAAGTAATAATCGTAATGGGTATTTACATGCGTGTGGGACAGTTAGGGGAATAGAGACGGAGAGGGTATTTTTCCTTTGATGACTTCAGAATTATGGAAAAGTTTGCACGGAACAGGTAAACTGGTTAGTTAGGATATATGATGATGATGCTGCTACTGCTGATCTCTTGGAATCTTTTGGAATGGCTCCTTTGAAGTGTCATGATCTCCCTCGTGCCCCTTCGTACATGTGAATTTGGGTACGGGTGAGTGAGTACTCCCCCGTATTCCTCTGCGTGCCTTGTCACGCCATCCCATGAAGCTATTGGTCAATCCTTCGTGTCGTGGAATATTCATGGGGATGAGAGGGTGAGATCATCTTCTGGATCGGCGGCTCCTTGGGGAGCTTGCTGCTGCTGCTGGAAAGTGAGAGCCCCCTGGACACGGCAAGAGTGGAACTTTGTTGGCCATGTAAAAAATCTATGGTGTGGACGCAGAGGGAGGGAGAAGTGGTGTGGGACTGATACAATATTGGCCATTTAGATTTAGAGTATTGGACAGATTGTTCAGTGTTTCATCACGTGTGTGATGGAGGCAGCAGGTTCAATAATGGCTCTTGCCATATTTGTATGTACGGATTGCGGGGTGGGTGGTACAGGCAGTGGGATGATGAAATGATCTGGATGGAAAAGATTCTCCGTGAGTGTTTCCAGGAATCCCGGTTGACGCAAGGGATGATCAGATCACCTGATCGTGGAAAAATCAGAGCTTGCTACTTGGACTGCCAATATTGAAGAAGGGGATCCGTGGTAATGTATCAGCCCTTCCATCCAGCCGCTTCGCGGAAGGCAAGTGCGCAGTAGTGGATCAGTGGATGATGGCGGCAAATGAGTGGGGCATGACTGGCCCATAGACTGACCCTGTGTGTGTGTATGTGTGTGTGCGCGTGTGTTTGAAATAGCGAAGCTCTTTTATATGTGATGTGATGATGAGTGAGTGAATGAAACAGAGGATTCATTAGGCTCGGCTTTGAGATCTTTTGTCCTCCGCGAGAGGAGATGAAAGAAAAAGTTTTTGAGTTAGTTCTCAATAGGATCATGTATAGTGTGTGTGTGTGTGTGTGTGTGATGGGATGGGATGTGGGATCCACGCTCGCTCACGTAGCCGCAAGTATCCCACCACATTGCACGTAGCATTGCCGGCGCACTTATTCGGCGTCCACTTTCAGACAGAGGGACAGAAGAGGGCTAGAATTTTTCCGTCTCTCCTCTGATTATTTGGCGAGCGCTAATCATTGTAATGGCTCAGAGTGTCCATATTTGTCTGGTCCTCACTCACTTGATTGTGTGACGCTCTTCTCGCTCCTTCTGATGAGATAATGTTTTTTGTCCAAGACAGAAAGGGAGAGAGAGAGAGAGTGATTGAAGTCTCTTTTCTGGATAATGCAACTTAGGTAGCTCTGATTGTCCGTCTGACGGAGAGGTGGGCTGCCACGGCAGGACCACAGGGCAGTGCATAGTAGTGCCGTGGAGTGGTGGTAATGGTGGAGAGTGATGGATAGAAGAAGAAGAAGAAGATGAAGAAGATGAAGAAGATGAAGAAGATGAAGAAGAAGAAGAAGAAGAAGGGATATTATTCAATTAGTATATTTCGTAAGGGGGGAATGAATAATAGAGAAGTGACGTCTGGGAATCTCATGGTTGGGGGGAGGGAGGGCATAGAGCGACAGAAGGAGTGCAATTAATGGGATGACATTCACTCAAGGCTGCGGGGCGTGTGGTATTATGGAGGGCATGTATGCATGGCTCGTCTGTACTGTAGCCTGTAGCCCACAGCTGCTGCTGCTGCCGCCGCCTGGTAACTAACTAACTGTTTTCAGGGATTGCGATTTCGATGGTACTGGTAGTGGTGGTGGTGGTGGTTGTGGTGCTACTGCTACTACTGCTGCTAAAACCATGGCTGTACTACCTCTCACTCTCACAGTCAGTCAGCCAAGCTCACCTCAGTCAGGATGATCCATCCGCATCCATGCTATTAGCCGCAGTATAAGTGGCAATATCATGCTAATGATCATGATGACGACGTGAGGAAGGATGGATGGATGCAGGGTGGAATGAGGCGGTTCTGCTCTAAAATTCATTTTTATTTTCACTTCACATTGTGGTCATCCGTCCCGTATAGTTATGTCCCTGTGCTTGAGCCTGTGGCTGGTGTGTGTATGCGCGCGCGCGCGAGGATGAGTGTGTGTGTGTGTGTGTGTGTGTGTTTGTGTGTGTGTGTGTGTGTGTGTGTGTGTGTGTGTGTGTGTGTGTGTGTGAGCCCGTAATTTCGTTGTGTGGATGTACCTGTTGTGTGGGATACAATGCCGAAAAATCTCAAGGATGGCCATTAAGATAAGGGAATTGGTTTGGTCATTAAGAAATGTGTATATGTATTTTTCCTACTACGCTACTACGGCATGACCAGTCGGTGCATACCGGCCGGGGCACCCCATCATATAATGCCTGATGAAGAGTGTGGTCCGCAGTGGTGGGGTTGCGCTTTTATTTTATTTTACTTTTTTATTTTGAGTCCACAACCAACAACGGTACGTTCTTGATTGGATGATGGAGGGTTCAAGAACTATCTGTGGGTAATAATATTTAATAATAATAATAGTAGTAATAATAATACGAGGTATATACAGGGTTGCATATTGCACACACATTTATGGCATGGACGATTGAATGTTACTTTCTTCCATATATACTGCTGTGTGGTGTACTGCGGTGATAATAATTTGGATGGCAATGATGATGATGATGATGAAAGAGATGACGATGATTTTTGATATGACGGTGTCCACATCCAAAGTGAGAGAATGAGATGTGTCATTCGATCAGTCCTCTGTGTACTACAAGGGTCACGTATTGGGATCCACCAATAATGGGATGATGATTTTTTTTAACGGCGATCAGCTGTCTGGCAACTGGCAGCAGGGGTGAGGAGGAGGCTATGGGTCAAGTTCCCTTGTGTCCAAAGGAAGAGGATGAGGGAGAGCTTTAATATGGATGTGTGTAACAGTAAAAATAAGTAGTAAACCATATTATGGATCCGTTCGCTGCTATCGATCTTGAGAGTTATCATCATCATCATCATTATTAGTATTTATTGATTAGATTTGAGTTGAGATTTGGTATAGAAAAATGGGAATGGAATTTATTGTAATGAGCGGAGCGGAATACTTACATTGAGAGCCAATAAGTAGGGTTGGTCGGTCGGTCGGTCGGTCGTGGTGGTGGTTGCGGTGGTGGCAGTAGCATTATAGCAAGCACATAGTCAGAGAGAGGAAACATGGAAAGGATTACCTCCAATTTTGCCGTGACAAATTGGGTCTGTGTGTGCCCATATACCTATGTCCGTATGCCTCCTACTTTGTACTTTTCGAGACTGGCCCTCCTCACATGATTCTGGCTCACTTACTACTGCCCACTGCCTCCTGTAGGAATTGGTGATGGTGGTGCTGCTGCTGGCGGTGGTTAAGTGGCTGGGAGAGTGGACAGAGATTTGTCTGTGTCTATTTGGGGTAATTTGTATGACAGAAGGAGAATTCATGGCAGTGTGGTGGTGCATCACCATCATCATCATCATCGTGGCTGCCCTTATTGCAGTTGTATTGTAGTAGTATATAGTAGTAGTGGAGTCATCAGCATTGCCAATTGCCACTATGCTACCATGTGGAGGGATTGAAAACTAATTATATTTGGAGGAACGAGGAGGAGCAGGAGCACTCCTCTTCGCCTGACTATAAATTGGTAATTATTGGTCCATATGTTGTTGTGTATTGCATGGAAATTGGTGAGGAACCATGGGCTCATATGAGCTCCCTCCCACCATAGTTCCATTTGGAAGTATGTAGCTACAGCAGTGATGGGATTGGGGTGGGGGTGGGGGTGTGGTAGTAAAGTTAAATGGAAATTATGATTTACTTACCCGAATCCGGTAGTAGTCTAGTAGTTGTGGTTGTTATTATTGTTAATAATAATAAGTAAGGAGTTAATGGGAATGTGAAATACATATCATGATGATGGCTCTATGATGATGATCACATGAATTTGGATCGTGTAACATGGATCATTTGAAATGCTGATTTGTGAGTGTGTGCGTTGGTGTGTGTGTGTGTGTGTGTGTGTGTGTGTGTGTGTTTCTGTTAGTATCGTACGCAAGCACACATACAATGCGTGCTTGTGTTGATGTGTGTGTGTGTGTGTCTACTTGGCTCGACTAGCACATGTGCTCTTATGACTTTCTACGGAGAATCTATACTGCAGTTGCGCGCCAGGGATGGCTACCTACTTCAGTTATGATGATGATCCTTGACGGAAGGCACGACGGCGGTGGAGAAGTGCAGAAATAACTTGTCCCAGTAGCCCGCCCCGCTCCCCACTCTATCCGTCCCATGGACGACGGACTCAATGGGGATTGTTATGGAATTATGACATTTTTTGGATGGAGACAAAAGGTGAGCAAATCCCTTGGTCTCTTTGTCGGTCTGCAGGTAATACATGCGTGCCTGACGTGAGCGAGTGAGTAGTAGTAGTGGTGGTGGTGGTGGTGGCGGCATTGCAATTTGCAATCCTGTAGCAATTGTGGTGCGGTGGTGTAGAGGAATGTGAGATCGATGAGTCCTGGTGCCTAAGATCCTTCCCGTCCACTTCGTGCATTGTCTGTATCTTTGTGTGCGTGTGTGTATGTGTGTGTTAGTGTGTGTTGAGGGAGAAGTTAAAGAGGTGAAGGTACTGGAGGAGTAAAAAAAAAGAGTTGAAGGTGTCGGGGGAGGTTGGTTGAAGAGATGCTGCTGCTGCTGTTGCTGTTGCTGCTGCCTATGATGATGATGATGTTGGTAATGGTTCTACAACGACGTGGACCACTACTACAACTACTACTGCTGTGGAGGCTGGTGATCCCAGCGGACCTCTTCTTCATCTTCTTGTCCGTAAAGATTCTTCATTGTTGAGAGAAGGAATGAGAGAGAGAGAGAGAGAGAGAGAGAGAGAGAAAGAAAGAGAGAAGCTGTTTGACTCTTGACAGGGTGAGGAGCACTGTGAATACTCTACGGATGGATGGTAGATTTGATCATGTAAGATCATGATATGGTGATGGTATGGTTGGAGAAAATGGAGCTCTGTGTGTGCGTGTGTGTGTGCAGAGCATGTCCATTGTGATCAGGAGTAAGCAATAGTTTGACTATCGACATCATCGAGACTCGATGTTGTAGTGGCAGGAAGAAAAAGAGATCTTTGACTGGATCCCCTGGGATGTGGCCTGGGAGTGAGTGGGTATATCATACCGTATATCTCTGTCCATATAAGGTTCCTATACCTCTCCCGTTGGAGCCCATGCATAATGTGTGATCAGGCCCTCTGATTTATTCCCCTTGGCGAAGTCGACGGCGACGGTGACGACGACTACGGGCTGCTGCCTCTCTGCTGTTGCTCCTGCTGTTGGGCCCTTTGGAATCCCTCCTCTCCTTCTGGACCCTACAGCTGACATTTGTAAAAGGTGGGGGGGATAATCCACGTTGGATTATTATTGGGAGTCATTTTTTTATGTATGTGTTAATGTACACACGCAGACACACACACCTGAATCCAGCCGGTTCTGGATTCTCTGATGCTCCCAGCTGTAGCCTGACGTATTTGTAGTTTGTTGTAGTAGTCCTGTAGTAGTAGTAGTAGTAGTAGAAGAGGGTAGTGGTAGTGGGATACGGTGATTAAAAATACATGTTTTCCCTCCAATATGTCGTGGGAAGGAATCGGGATGTTTCTTGTTGTGTGTTGAGGAATTTCTGTATGTATGTGTGTGTATCTCTCTGTGTTGGGCATGCATGCATGTTTGTTAGCGTGTGTGTGTGTGTGTGTGTGTGTATTAGATCGGGCACGGAGTGGTGGTGGTAGCCCCGATCTTGGCCCATCTCTATCTCTATCTCTCTCTCTCCCTCCTCCGGCTCATGTAAACCAAAGAGATGGAATTACAATGTACGCAGTGTGCCGGCAGAGGTTCATAGGGTTGTTGTAACCCTGTCGTCAGTCGGGTTCGTCCTTCCTTGTACACACTGTACGTACACACGGAGGCACGTAAACGTAACCCACACACACAACATAGGCACACAAAGGTTTAACTCTCCGTGACTCCCTTGTGTGAGCGGGCTGCTATATAGCTAACAAGGGGTTACCTTGCTGATGAGATTCCCAGTATTATCGTTTGTCTCTATACCCTCTCTCAGTCAGTAGGAGTAACTAGACCAGATCCTTACGAATCTGAGAGGGAATGTAGGGACACTGCGAGAGGTGAGAATAGTTGGAGCTATAGTATGTGGCGGTGGTGGTGGTGTGTTTATTGTGTGTAGGAAAACCTTTGATAGAGTTTTCCAATAAAAGTCTACACAGTACAGTAGCCAGTTCACACTCGTGTGCTCGCTCATTTTAATATTATTATTATTATTGTTGAGTGGGAGCGGGAGTTACTGTGTGTGTGTGTGTGTATGGCATTTTGAGTAAAGGGCGACAACGCTGAGGCATGTTCCAGCATAGTAATTACTATTGTTATTATTATTATTATTTTTGTTACATTCTGTGTGAGTGGAATATCCTCCGTGTGTGTTGAGAAGTGTGCTGCTGCTACTGCTGCTCCTGCAGTACTACTGGTACGCTCCATGGGAGCAGCAGACTGGATTGGAGGATGACGACGACGACGACGGCGGCAACAGCACAATATTATGTTAATTCCTTAAGGCTGTGAGACAAACTGACTGACTGAGTTAGTGAGTGAATGAGTGAGTGAGTTGGGGAGGGAGGGGAAAAGGGGGGTCCCTATAGAGCACGACGACGACGACGACGACGGTAATACATGAGCACACCCTTCGTCCGCCGTTGGTTCGGTCGGGATTTTGCAGAGATCCGGTTGATACGTAATGAAAAACGTGCCGGGGCAAGTATTAGAGGCTGATGGGGACGGTGCGGTGATGATGCCGATGGGATGGTGATGTGGGTACACGAGTGAAGAAGAAGAAGAAGAAGAAGACTACGTGGTCACCCCCTGCTTTGGGATCAAAGTTGAGAGCGAGAGAGAAAGAGAGAGAGAGAACTGGTCGTGTAGTCGTCTCGCCGTACTAATCCAGCACTACCAACTCATCTCCTACATTGACACGGACGGAGCAGACGCACACACTCGCACATTGAGTGGGAAAGTGTGGCCGGATATTGACTGTATTGTTGTGTGCATTGTGGGAGGAGGAAGTGGCACGGCTGTGGCTGTGATTGCCAGTGGTGTGTGTACATCGGTGACAGGGGCTCCAGGTGGTTCGGAAGAGCCGAGTGTGGTCAATAATAAAATATATAGGCCCTGCTCCAGCAGTGGTTCAAGTCCTTCCCCTACTTTGTCAAGGGTCGTTCCTCCTCTTGGACAAGTTGAAGGATTCACGGAGGGGACAGTGGTGAGAGAACGTTTTGGAAAAAGGGTTGAGTACTTTGAAGGGGTGGTGGTGGTGGTGGTGGTGTTGGATGTGACAGTGATCGTCTCCCATCACATTGACCCCGCCTCCGTGTACTGTGCAACCCTGGACTACATACAGAGTCATTTGATCGGGATAATATAGGGACCTTGTGTCCCGTAAGAGGCTCTCCTGTTGTGGGCTGGGATAGTGTGTGCGGAGTGGTAGTGGTGAGTCGTGCCGTGGTCGTGACCCTTTTCCCGAGAGAGGGTAAACAACATGTTTGGCTCCCTATAAAACTGTAGTAATGATAATAATAATTCCGTTAAAAAGGCTGTAAAAACGGGGAATGCGAGCGTTGGTGCGGGTGTGTGGGGACATGATATGCACCGTGGAGGCGCAGTCGCACATTTATGTGTTTGCGTGCGATCTTGCATTTCCCCCCTTGACTTGACATTAGTCTACAAGTAGTGGTGGTACGGTACGCTATGGTATGGTATGGTTACAGGGGTACTGCGGAGAGCAGTAGTCGTGTATAGGGTGCTGCCGCAAGACACCACCGGCCACCAGCAACAGGCTGAAAAGATTACGGCGAGAGAGTTACAGTTAAAACGCGGAAAAACTCTCCCACACTTAAACACATGCACATTTGCACAAGACGCGCACACACACATACACACATTGAAACAATAAGTGAAGATTACGGGGGGAAAAAGTTGAAGAAGAAGAAGAAGAAGAAGACGACGACGTGGACGACGAAGGATGCATATATGTGGATGTGTAATAAATGTATTATACCTGGATGGATGGAAATGGATGGAGTCTGAGATAAAATAAAACCCTGTGTGCAATAATAATGAGCGCTGTATTCTCCACGTACACACTCACTCACTCACTCACACACACACGCGCGCGTGCGTGTAGTACAACACAGAGTAGTGCTGCTCCTCCTGCTCCTGCTGCACTCCGGGGTGAGGGAATGAGGAGTGGTGGGAATGACTTGTAAGGGAAATATTGCAATTAAAGTTGACACACGTATGAGATAATTTATACAATAGTTTTTCAAAATCCTTGGCAAACAATATATGCGGCGGTGGTGGTGGTGGTGAGGTGGAACTCTCGTGTGAAAAAATTCGTCAGGAGAGGAAGGAGGATATGCTGTGAGGCTCAACTCGAGCTGATGCTGAAGTTGATGAAGACGATGATGATGATGATGATGATGTTGATGTTGAAGGAAATATAGCGAAGAGCCGCATGGGGGAAGTTCTTTCAAGCCGCACACACAGTAACACATAGCACTCGCTCACACACACACACACAGCCAGTCCGCCAGTGAGTCAGTGCGAACCCTACGGTTGGTTTTGGAAGGAGTGGAGGAGCGTATAGGATTTGAAGCTGAACTTGTAACATGAAGAAGAGGATTTGAACTGTATAAGAGATTTTTGCATGGGCCTGGCCCTTCTTCATTCATAATAATAACAATAATAGTAATAATATTACCTCCTGCCTACCTGCCTGCCTGCCTGCCTCTGCCTGGCTCTCAAGACTCACCACTACTGCGTCTGGCTCTGCCCGCTATACATACGGAGGGCACCACCACACCGTCCAGCGAGAGCCTAATAAGTTGCAAAGAAAGGACAAAGTGTGTGTGTGTTCGTGTGTGTGTGTGTGTTTAAAGAAGTTGGCGTTGTTCTCCGTACAGGGAAATATATTCATGGCTGGGCTTATTAGAGGGAGCCTACGCGCATATGCGTAGCGTATTATAGCATTACGTGACTCTGTGTGTGCCTGTGTGTGTATATGTGTGTGTGTGTGGATTTGTGTGGATTTGTGTGGCTCTGCCTCTGCCTGTGTATATCCCAACGAGAGTTCCGTAGCAATTAAGGATGAGTGATGGGGGGAGATTGTTGTTGTACTACGTTTGCGTTTGAGTAGCTGTTGTGGTTTACTCCTCGGCGGCGACGGCAGCAGCGGTGGTGGTGATGGTCCTCTTGTACGCTCCACAGTCCTCACCTAGCTCGCATCATAGCCGCACTACTACTACTACTACTACTACTACTACTACTCGGAAAGGGACAGTACACGGTGTGTGTGTGCATTAGCCAGTGTGTTAGCTGGCAGGCAGATTTTCTCTGTGTGTGTGTGTGTAGCTGTTGAACATTTGAGAGTGAAGGCGGGCACGTGAGTGTGTATGTGTGTCTGTTTTTATCTGTGAATTCAGGTGAAGCCCACAGATGCAGAATCTGTCCCCGTTTGTCCTCCAGAGTGTGACGGGCGTATGGATTTGTATTGTATTTGTTGTCGTCCTCGTCTATTATTGAGGGAAACACTGCACACTGTGCGTGTGTGATTCTGTTGAGCCTCGCCTCGATCATCTGTCCCGCAAGGAGAATTTTCCACTACTACGACGACGACGACTGCTACTGCTACTATCGGCCAGCGGATCTGTCCTGCTCATCTGCATGACAGAGTTATAAACCGTGCTGGTGCTGCTGCTCCGACAGCAATAATAATAATAGCTGTGGTGGAAAGACCGTGTGTGCCATGCTGAACGGCCATGCCGACACGACAGACGACCGTATAAAACAGCTGTGGGTTACCGTGTACAATACACTAAAGTTGAAAAGTTGACCAGCTCGTACGTGCAGGAGATGGTTGGATATTTCTCGGCGTTGTGGACAGGTTCCGCCCACACGGAAAGGCTCACAGACTAACTCGTCACTGTGAGTCAGTCAGTGATACATTACTATTATTATTATTACTACTACTACGATTATTATGAAATCGGGAAAATTATATTCCAATGGTGTTCCACTTGATTTATATCGATATATCATCATTCCGTCTATCTGGTGTGGGAGTATCCACGCGTGGAGTGCAGTGCAGCGGTGGTCCAAGTGTTGAGGGGTCGTGCCGGAAATAAGTAGATGATGATGATGATGATGTTGATGATGACTTTTGTGGAAATCTGCCCACGACTGTACATGTGAACATCTTGATTATCTATCTGGCCATCCATCGGAATTTGAGTGATGCACAGTGGCCGGGATTTCCGACTGTTGCTCCGTCCCTCCTGTTGACATTGTTGGGTGGATTTGGGCGTGTGATAAAAACATATTGTTGGAATACATTGCCATTATTATTAAGAAACAGTAATTATCCGGCAGTGGCTCGGGAATCGGTGCGGGTGCAGTTTGGCTCTCACAATGCGGCTCATATGACCCTTGATGTAAAGGTGGGACTGTGTGCATGTAGGGACGTGACGATTTGTGAGTAATTTAGTGGCCTGTAACATATATATGTGTGTTTGCATATGTTTGTGTAATGAGGTGTGAACTCATGTTATTCATTGGACAAACGATGTGGGATTCGGAGGCGGGGACGAGGATGCTGTGAGAGGGAGAAGATCAGAATTGCCTGGGTCTGCGTCTTCTTTTTCTTCTTCGTGTTACTTGCGGCTGATTTTGAAATTTGCACACGCAAATTCCCCATTACCCGCCACAGAATTGACGGGCTGTGAGTGAGGCCGGCGGCTGCGCCAGGGCATGGATGCGGGGAGGAGTGAGCCTGTCAAGACTTG
>WJFA01003106.1:0-13793 GCA_009870155.1 Pseudobourletiella spinata | reverse complement strand
GAGTGATTAACTCTAGATTCTAAGATGAACCTATTTAGGCACACATTTGAAAACATTACTGTTAAAGATGGGCATGCTGAGCCTATGTAATACTCTTATTAAATTAATATTGACAGTATAATTTTACGAAGTCTTTATAACACCTATAGTCAGTCGCCACTGCACTGTCTTTAAGAACACGGTCTGCATATGCTGGCGTTTACAAGAATGTTCACGGCATTGGGCATACTGTTTACAGACATTCGTAGTTGGTGCAAGCCCCACAGCTATATTGCTACGGCCGGTGTATTCTCTTTGAAGATGACTCCTTCCTGAAGTAAATGTGACAACAGAATCGCGTGCTCATTGCCAAGAATTGGCTCTGGTGTTTAATCAGTTCCAGTACCTCAGAAATTGCTTCTCACATGATAACACGCTATTCACAAGGCAGACAAAAATGTCAACATTCCCCTCTGCAAAGGCCATATGAAGAAGAACGGAAGGTATGACTCCGCCAATTGCGGTTCGTCCGAGTAGTCGATGCCTTTAGCCGATGCGTCAACGCCATCACAGATTCCGCATGTTGACTCCCCTCTCCCTTCCAACACTCTCATACTCCAACCTCCCTTAATACACTTTACATTTTTGGCAGTCCGCAGGCAGAGCCGTAGTAGTACCAATCTATACCAAGTGTTACATACCCCTCTGCCATCTCATACTATTATTCTACCACTACGCGGGAACATTTGTACTTGTAACAATAACACTACGAAAGGAAATTTCAGGTAATACCATTCCCCTGGCACATGTTCCCGTACACTAAACTCTGGGGGTGTGATAGCTTCATGAAGCCCCTTCGGCTCCCCCATGTATGACGAGCGGGGAATATTAACTGTTTTTTCCCATCGTTCCAGGACAGAGCCTCATTTAATTTTCTACGACCTCTCCTGCCTCTCCTGGTGCGCGGGAGGAGCTGTAGTCGGAGCCCGTGTAAATAGTTAATAATGAACCACCCCGGCCCGCCGCGGCAGTGAGCATTTATACTACCCAGATCAAGTAACTCCCGTTCGCACCGCCACCACATATAACGCTTCCATAACATAACAAACTTCTAATGGAGTGCAGGCAGATTCTGCAGGTTCATGCAGCACTGATCCGCTCCACCACTTTCCGTATAGCATACTAAACTACATGGCCGTTCTGTAAAATGAAGAAAAATATCTATATAGCATGTGTGAACGTATGTATTTGCTGTGGACGGATTGGATTGTGTGAGTGTATGGGAAGGGTAGAAAATGAGCAATTTGCATGTTGGGGGATTAGGAGGCGTGTGCCCTACCATAAAATTATGATAAAGAGGCGAGCTGATTATTGCCCCTTAGTTTTTTGGTGGATGGGAAGAAAAGGGGTTTATGGCGTACTGGCGGACACCTCCATTTTAATTATCTAACATGGTACTGGCTGGAGCGTTGGCGGGAGGGCCGGTGGCAAATCCCGCACAGTAGGTTGTAGCACATGTGCTCACCCACCGATTCGAATGAGCACATACGTACGGGTTGCGATTCCATCACTGGAACAAGACGGGAGAAAATGCGGGTGAAATGGGGAAAAGCCCCAAGGTTTTCATGCCCTAATTTTTGGGTGCATGTGAGGACCACGGCAGTCACAGTGTCGTATTTAGCCGGTCCGGTCCTGGGGTATACGTACTCCGCGATTACTCACGTCGTCCCAACATACACGCTACCACTCACGCAGTTCCACAGTTTACTCTCAGTCAGTCAGTCAGTCAGTTCAGCGGCAAGAGACGGGAAAGAGTGGCTGGAGAGTGCGGGTGAGAAGCGGGAGTGTATAGTCCTCATATGTAGGGTTGCTGCTGGTACACACACTGACACACACTCACTCACTAGTGAGTCCCCTGTATTGGACACAGACTAGGGGAGCCGGGCATTTACATGATTTCCTGGCCGTTGTAAATATTAAGCAGCCTATAAAAGCCAAAAGCGGCGCGGCAATTGAGTACATACGGCGAAGTTCTTGGCATCCTCTGTTCAGATTCTAATCTCACAGTTACTCTCCGTTTAGTTGGTTTGTGTGACTCACTGTGAAAGCCTCTGAGCTTGTACAGTAGTGTGTGCTTCTTGCGTTCTACCGAAGACGACGACTGCCCGCCGGCCCGATCCTTTCGTCCCTCTCACCACCACTACTGTGCCCTATTCTCCTTGGTTATAGTAGCATTTCCAAATGGGATATGGAAATGACAAGGGATTGTGCATGTTGGAGTAAAACGTCTGCGACGGAGTCATAAGATTTCTCTTCTTCCGTATATATGCACACCCAACGCACCCGTCCCCCGCTCTTACATCGATCACTTAACTTTATAAGAGACGACGTAACTTTATAAGAGAGGGCGAGGAATAGGAAAAAGTGAAGAAAAGAAGCAAGAGTTTTTTTTCTTGATTCGCTCCTCTTAATGCAGTGTCTCTGCGGATTTCTTGAAAATCTGTCATCCGTCGCATTTCCTCAGTAACCATCGTTCCGCTTGGAGCCGGGAAAACCCTCTTGTCTTCACCACCGCTCAACCCCCTAACCTCTTTGGGTGATTTACCTCCGTGGGTGTGCGTGTGCGTGTGGTTAACCGAACTGCGAAGTGATAGGTGCTGTGATTCTTACCAGCGCACCGGTGTTGACGCATAATGGCCAGCAAAGCTGATCCGAAGAGCCCAGAGCCACCCCAGCCAGGGAAGCCTCCAGGGGAGGCTGGGGAAGGGGATGGGGAGAAACCCGAGGGTGCAGAGGGGGAGGAGGAACCGATTGTTGGGGGGCCGAAGACATTCCAACAGAAAGCCGCCGCTCACAACATCTCAGTGGCCCAGTATCAGGTGGAAGAGGTCATCGAAATCATGCGGGAGAATGTGGAGAAGGTGTTGGAGCGGGATGCAAAGCTTGGGGAGATGGAGGAAAGGGCAGAGACCCTCTACGAAGGAGCCTCCGCTTTCCAGAAATCCGCCGGGAGTTTAAAGAATAAAATGTGGCTTGCCAATCTGAAGCAAACCATCATAATGGTCGTCCTCGGCCTAGTCCTTCTTGCCATCGGGGCCAAATACATGGGATTCTTTTAGAGGTGGGACGGAAGAGGGGGAAGGGAATCATCCTTATTATATTGTTCCAGTTTTTTCATCCCGGATTAGAGTGAGAGATTCCTTTGTTTTGGGTTATTTACGAGGGAGATGCTAGCTCAAGGTGATTATGTGGAAGAGGGGGAAGGGAATCATCCTTATTATATTGTTCCAGTTTTTTCATCCCGGATTAGAGTGAGAGATTCCTTTGTTTTGGGTTATTTACGAGGGAGATGCTAGCTCAAGGTGGTTATGTTACTGGAACATTTATCTATGGTTCGCAACGGCGACTTTCATCAATACTGTTATGATTGAGACAAATGGTGAATCTGTAGATTGAATCAAAGGTGACATCATTTTCATTGAAGGTAAACATTCCCCGTGCTTAAAGTAGTTGCTTGTATATTGGGGTAGGCATGGACCCACTTGTTTTGTTTGTTTGCACGGGTGGTTAGCCGATGAAGATTGTTTGCGCTTGCGTAGAGTTCTCCGCATCGCCGCTTCAAATAAAATTGGGTTCTGGTTCAGTACTGGTAGAATTTGTCCCGTAATTGATCAATATTTGCATGCGGTGGACTGACTGTGACTCTTTTGACAAGTTATGAACGTACACAAGAAATTTTTTTCTCATCGTACCCCTCAAGCGTCGACATGCCAAAGTGCTAGTCAATCCAAGGCGGACGGGATCAAGTAGGGTCTTCTGCTGCATGAGATAGATAATAAGCAGTGTAAGAAGGCTTGAGAGTACATATGTAACGTAGAGATACTTCTCTGCTAAGAATGTTGTGAGCTATACAGAGCACATCACTCTTGAGAGCGGGGCTTGAAGTAGAGCGCTAGAGCGATGAGGTATCGGTGCAGTAAAGTGCTTCATCCGCCAAGCTTTTGGCTCCGATTAATTACCCATGGTTTTATGACACTGCCCATGTGGGTGAGAAGGTCACGAAAGTTAGTTACCCTATCTTTTGTCCTTTTCAGCCCGTCAGGGTTCCGACAGCTCTGCCGGTTACGACGCCCCAGCTGGATACCTTTATGATGGACGACAACGACAACAGCCGGTCAATAATGACGGTCGTTTCAAGTTACAACACCAGGAGCCATTTGGACTTGATAGTGTGACAAAGCCTAATTCTACTTAATTTCCAGTCACGCGGAATATCTACAGATGTGATCTCAGCTGGTGCTTCAGCCGCTCCTATATTCCGCCTCAAATGCTACACTACCGTGTTCTCCTCCAGCTATTCCCATTACATACTGGCGCGGGCACTCATAGTGCACAATTCCGGGAGACGCAGGACGGGATAATGAGAACGAACCGTGCTCATGCTACATTAGTTCAAAGTGCGCTTGATGACTCTAGATGGGAAAGATGATACTTGTAAACAACTTTTCTCCTACGCAGTCAGTCTCCCTTCCATCTGGCACAGTGGCATGAATTATAAAAAATTTCCGTCGTCAGCTTATGAGGTGGAAACGTTGTTGTTGTTGGTGCCGTCGCTATTGTGTTCGTCTGTAGGAAACTTGGGGCGGAGTGGTTCTCGTGGCTCGCCCAGCATTGTTTTTCAGCACGAAATCGGACCAAGTGCATTGGAGCAGGCACGATGATGGCTTGATTTCTCGGGGGTAACATAACGAAAAATCGACGTGGTTAGAACAAGTTCTTTCTGTCTCCTTGATGATACCCTAAAGTTGAGCGAGCCACGAGCTGACAATTTCAAATTATGCAGTAGAAGACAGGGAAACGAAGGAATTAGAAGACATAGACACATTCTCCGCTAAGGTTCTGTCAACGTACAATTTGGTTGAGCCGTCTCAAGGGCTTGCAGAGGTGCGAGCAAACTGGCGAAGCACAATTAGAGGAATATGCATACAAGTTATGAAGGTGAATGCATATCTTAATAGTGTGCGATATTACCAAGTCAAATATGATGTCAAAGTGTGAGTCAGCTGTTGTCGAATTGAAAGCATTTGAATTATTTTGAGGCTATTCATAGTAGCGAGGTAAGTAAATTATTTTGGTTAAAACTGGATTATTTGATTTCGCTGCAGGAGGTGTATCGTTTTACTGCGTCTCCTATGACTTTTAGCGATCAGTGTATGGTGAATGATGAGTGTAAACCCTTCATCAGGTTGATTCGAATTTTGCGTGTTTCACTTCAGTTTAACTATATGGTCGAGTATAACCTGGAAGTTGACCACTCTGTCAGGTGAAATTACATATATGTGATCATACGCTGCAGAAGTTTCCCTGCGCTGACGGTGGCCTGTGTGTACTTTATGCGAATGTGTGAGTGCGAGTTGGAAAATCAATTCAAGCGTAGCAGAGAGCCTGTGTCAGGACGATAGGTCCTTCACTGGTGAGTATGGCTGTTCATCTCAGTCAGAGGATAGCAAGGTTCGATTCTAATTCAAGTTGGTCCACAATAGCCACTTTAGGGGCAGTTATTACTCTTAGATTTTCTAAAGAAGATGGCTTCTGTGTAGAGATTAAAGAGACGTGCGGATTGAAGAAAATTACGTGGACAGTGCTTATGTAATTTAATGAATAGCCATATAGTCTCATTTATGTTCATCAGCAGGGGCATTATGAATACGAATTGTGTTGTCGCGGAGTCTCGTACTGTTGTAAATTAAGGCATAAAACACGTACGAAATAGGCACAGAGACTATTGAAAAGCACAGTTATTGTAGCTGCAGAATCGAGTATTTATGAAACTGTGGTGTAAACACAAGAGGATTTTGAAGAATAAAATGGATTTATTGACCTTTCAACTTTTCACTCGAATCATCTTTTACAAGCATTGCGACAACTACAATAGACAGCTATGCAATTGTGCTCATTTCATGGAACTCAAATTTTATTCAAATATTCTACGGATTAACGATATTACTTTGAAGTTATCACAAGTAGAGAATCGAAATTTTCACCATACGAAATTAAAACATCGGTTACAACTACGAGAATAAATACTAATAAAATAACAAGTTTCTAAATCTAACTACAACGACGACAGGAATAAAAGGCATTTATAAAATGGATTGGCACGTTTCGATTCCTGTCCCATTATGAACATAAATCAGTTTTCTAAATGTAATGGACTAGAAATTTAAATTTAAAATGACAGGTTTCTACAGTCTTTGAATTTGTAAATTGTATGGGTTGGGGTAGAAGGTACTAGGGATTCTGTTGTGAGCAAATGATGTTGACGCCATTTGCTGATCTGACGTCCGTTGAAGTGGTCGAGCCTCAACAACCGAAGTTTCAGCAGGATTTTCCAGATCCCAAAACTGCTCGTTCCCGGAAAGACTCAGAATACTGTTGGGTTTGAATGAGATATGAACCGTCCAGGCATGGAGGAGTTGGCCCGAATTCAGCTTTGAGCTGTGACTTTTGAGAGTACTTGATGGAATGGCGAATGTTTCAGATCTAGCCTCGGAAATGGGGAAAACCTTACCAGTCCACGACCAGGTGTGGTCCTAAAATCAATATTAAATGACCTCGTTTATGAAAAAAATGTTGAATTAATAGCTAATATGTCCTTACCTCTACGAGCACCTCAAGCTTGACCTTGTGAGAGTCGGCAACCCTCTTGGAACCAGCCAAGAGTACCGTCCACATAATCAACCCTCCGTTCATTCTGGTCCGCAAGAAAAAGAGCTCTCCTTTGTAAAGGAAAAATACGGGTTTCCATTTGATTCGGCGTGAGCCCCCAAATTCATCTGCACTAACATGCTGACGGACTTTGACCCACGGCAGCCCCATCAAATCCATTCCTCTTAGCTGATGAGTTTTTATATGTTCCTTACAAGTGATGAAATTAGTCATGATACTGCAACTCAATCCCAGTGTTTTGCACAGCGTCATGAGTCTGAAATCAGCATTGTTTACACATAGTTCTAGCTTTAATCAGGCTTCCACCAAATATATCATTCTCAACAACAATCTCACCTGTAAGGACAATCTACCGTGTGCTCATCCAGATCGTGTACCTTTACCTTTACAGGACAACCTAAGTTTACATTTTCACAATCGTAATCTAAAGCACCGACAATGGTCTCTAAGGCTCGGGATCGGATTTTTTGGGTCTTGGACAGCGGCACCCGGCAGGTGGGACAGTTTATTATTCTGTTCTCACATGACGCACAAAGAAGGTGGCCGTTGTGACACTGATAAATTGGAGTAGTCAAAAGCGAAATACATATCGGGCACTCGTTAAGTTTCCGAACTTCGGCACACACGTCAGCCGAATTTGAACTCATTTGTCTTTTACTACTACAAAATAGTAGGATTCCTCAGCAAATCAGTTACTTTCAGATACTAGCCTGCACAACTATGTAGTTATCTTCCTGATGATTGCTTAAATTTGAAAGATGCAAATATTTTGTAACACGTTATTAATATAATTTCAGCCCCAACAAAATCCGAAGCACCGCTGTCCCACAACTGAGAATATTCTAAGGTGCCATTCGTGGCAAGTTTCCTCAAGTCAAGTCCGTTGTCAAAGTTGTACGCAGAAAATAGATGGTGTTGGGATTTCTGAAGTAAAGTAACTGTGACACTGAACATTTGCATTATAAGCATATTCTCTCGAGGATTAGGCTGTCAGTAATGTTTCAAGGTCGCTTTTCAGTTATGATTTGATTGTCACTGGAAGTGAGCCGCATGTAATGAAATTGACGGATAAAATGGTAAAGTGTCATTTTGTATACGTGTAATTGCGGTGACCCCATCTTTGGGTGAAATCAAATTTTAGTTAGTTATCCTGAGTCAATAGAGCTGGAGTTACCAATAACATTGGTTATACCTAGTACTCAATACCAATACCATTACTCATGACTAACGGTGAAAAATGTTTTGCCACGTAAGTGGGAAACATAATCGAATTTTAAATATTTAGAATAAAAATGATTAAATATGGGGAAAGTTTCACTGATATTTATTTTAATGTTACCAAGAGAACTATTCCTTCTTTTCAAATAAGCACCATCACAATCACAGATAAACAAAGAATCTAGGATTCAAGGATACTGTCCAGAAAATAATTTTAGTACTTCTCCCGCCCCGGTGCGTTACAACTTGCGGCCGAGCTAAGCTAATACAAACAGCGTCCAGATTTACTTAATGTATGGGTTATGCTGCTGCACGAGTCTTCCTGAGTAAAGACCTCAGAAAGCATGGATTGTCAAGGGTCACCCTTGATAATCGTTTGTATAAATGACACCGTGTTTCAGTGCAAGCATGTCATCCAGCACTGAAAGCCCTTTAAAACTCTACAGCTGTGGGCCTTATTGTTAAATGCATAGCATAAGCTTTGCTCTGAGACAGACCTCGAACGCCTGACTCCTCAAATTTGATAATTACTCCAGTGATAACTCCACGACGGGTGAACTCCTGTGGGCAAGGATGCCTAATAGTGACCACTTCATTCCAAAGGAAATTTATAATATTTACGCATACATATAAACTTTCATTGACTTTCATTCAACTGCCTGAGCTTCAAAATTACCTTTGCAGAACTTGAAAGCTAATAAAGCTAGAGCCCGCGTAATATGCGTTTCCGTTTTCACCCACCACTTCCTCTTCACTATTCATTAATGCCAGTTATTGCTCCGCTTTCCTTCGCTAAATGTATACGCCAATTTTCAACTCAGTGGAGCGTATAATTTCATAACAGAGGGCGCAATTGAGTGTAGAAATGAAACTTGGACCCTCGACTTATCACTGAAGTTCCAATGGAGATACAATCCTGAAGTTTGGACATACAAATAAAACAGTACACAGCAGTTTGGAGTCATTCCAAGTTTATTTTCTCTACCAAAATCTGTCAACTCGTGATAAATTACAACGGGCTCAGAAAACTTCAGGCAGAGAGTATTGCAGGAATTGTTGAAAAAGTGGAATAAAAATTTCATTTCACTTCGTGTTTTTAATAGTTATTACTTTGTAAGAATGTAATAATAAACCTAATAAGCTTCGTGATTCAAACTTTTGATCATAAACCGATCATAAACGTGCTTCTTACGCAGTTTGTACACAGGGTTGGAAAACATGAAAATTTTGCAGAATACGAAAGAGGGGATCCTTTGGTGCAATAAAACCCTTATTAGAATTCCCATGTTAAATTCCCCAGAATCAGAGTTAACGAAATTTTAAAATTAAAGTTAAATGTTTACTAAGCTAGGCGTTAGTTGGGCGGAAGACTTCAGGGTTAACGCATTGGGAGAGGATCGCAATTTTAACCCCGAGCCGATCCGTTGTGGACACGTAACCTATTCAGGACAATAACCATATAGTAACGATTTATAATTTCGAGCGCTGCCGTTTGGTCCAGGGATTGGCCCAGGAGTGCCTCTATTGCAAACCTTGAGATACACTCACGATGAAAATAGGTGGTCATGGATAGAGCGGCCATTCACACAAGTTTGACCATGTGAACAAATACATCCAATCTTTCATGCTTTGTGTTAACAGAAATCACAAATTGTTGTCATAATGTTTTGGTGTTATAGGAGGCAAGTTCGCTAAGTATGAGGGAGTTCCTAATTTTAAAGAAGAGATTATGAGATTCTCATAATCTCATATGCTTGTTTCTGCAATAACCGGACGGACTAACCAAGTTGCAATTACGACTTCTACATCTTTTTTTACTGAACAACCTCTACATGCGCTAGAACAACGAACAGCGTTTGCGACTTCCTCTTGCTCTGATTATAGTAATTAATAGACTGGCTACCCTTTCGACTCCCGGCACCACACTGTTCCAGATTTCTTGCTCGTATGATAGTTGATCCACTGAATAAATTCTACAAAATAAGAGAGTTTTAGTAGACTACAGTTCACTACAGAGTTGCCCAGTCGAACCTATACATCAAGTTGGAAATCAATCAGATACCCTTTAAAGCTATGTCCATGCGAATTCTTTGAATTTGAACAAAGAGAAAAAAACGCGAGATGTTGTTTGTTTTGTAATTTTTGGAATAGCTATGGAGCTATGTAATAGTAATTTTAGAAAATTTTCCTAAATTTTTGGCCCTCATAATTCTGTCAATTATAAATTTAAACTAATTTTCAAGTTACAAATGAGAATTTCGAAAGGACGAAAATGAGGGGAAAAGTGTAAATGTAATCCTTCAAGAGGGCATATGGGAATGGTTTTTGTTCTTGCAAAAAAGTATCCCTTTTGAAACATTCGAGGAACTTAGGGCACTGATCGATATCAGCACTAGGCGTTATTAGATTGTAAATAACAATAGGTAATAAGGAATTTCGTGAAAAATTTCGATATCAGCTTTCACGGAGGGAAAACGAATATTCAAAAAGTCTCAATAAGTCCAACCTGTGACTCGACTGTAAAGACCAGGTCTGTCTGCTCTGGCACATCCCTCCCCCCAGGACACGATGCCAACCTGTAGCCACTGTTTATTGGCTTGTTTAATGCTCAAAGGGCCACCAGAGTCACCCTAACACAACAATATTCACAGCGATATGATTTGCTAGAAATATAGAAAATTCTCAATCTCTCACGGTGCATGCGTCCTTCCCGCCCTCGACGAAGCCGGCACACAGCATCCGGTCCGTTAGCTCGTGTGGCATGATATCCTTGCACTTTTGCAGTGGAATGGTCGGAACCGTTAGTTTCTGCAATAACCGTGTCGTGGAGCCTGCTACTTCGTCACCTAATCCCCAACCGGAGACCAATGCTTTCTGATTTTCAAAGAGATCATTCCAAGATCCAGGTTTAGGTAAGCAGATCGGTGTTGTGCCTTTGTCTCCTACGAGAACGATTTTCCGATCCAGCCGGAGAAGAGAAACGTCGTAGTCGTAGCTGCGAATCAATTTTTAGCTTGTTCCAGCTTCACAAGTTACACTAATCACGGTGGAAAACATATCGGGTTTACCCGGCGTTGAAGAGTGGATGATTGATGATTTCCACGACTTTGTATCGTATGGTTGCCTCTTCAGCATCGGTCTTCTTCGCCATGTTGTAGCCCGGACCTTGTAAAGATCCTTCCTCGCTAGAATCCATAGGCTAAACGTTAGAAAAGCAAACTAACCACAAACTCTCAACTCCCATGCAGGCTACTCAAGATTTCAAAATTACCCTAGCTTAACTTTCGCCGTTGCGTCCTGCCGCGTGATCGTTGCATCTAGGAGCTGGGCGTGAACAAGTACTTCCACCTGATCTGGCGTCATCTTCGCAAACCAAAAGCAGTGAGCGGCGGTGAGGATGTAATTACTATTTATTACACTACCACCACACATGGGTTGTCTAGTTCCGGGTGTGACGACGGCCACCTGCCAAGGAAACTCTCCGAGCTTAGCGTCCTCACCGCCAACGATCCGGTCACCGTCGTTCTGGAACCCGCAGACTGGTGAGGAAGAAGTGAATTAAGCTATGGCTAAAGCAAGTAAATGCTTTATACATTTTAATTAAGGTAATCCGAGTCCGAGCTAGTAGTGGTCGTTATCAGTTATCACTGCCAGTAACGCGCTATGTGAACCATTCACCACATGCATAGGCTTGTCTTCTACTTACCACATTTATACTCTTCTTTCCTTTCAAGAGGCCGATTAGGGATTTGCTCCGTGCTCACTGTAGTATAAACATGTAACTTGTTAGTGTTAACGAACAACACAGTCTAACTGGAGAGACATGACCTTGCCGAAAGTAGTGCACTGTAACCAAAATTTTGCCTATACACGTTCAGAAGAGCCAACATTATTTATACAGATCAGCTAAAGTCTCTACGAAAAAGTAACCGCTTCTTCATATGAACTGAATAATGCCATAACTCGCTCATTCCTACAGGCACCAAATGAATAAATGTCAACATAAAACATACATGAAAATGTCAGGCATAGCCTGGACAGCGGTCTTTCAAAACTTATACCCCGCAACCGAAGTAATACAGTCTATCAGAGGTGAGGCCCATGAAATGCTCACGCCCAGCCCGTAGGCCTTTTGGTTCGGTAATCGTGGACGGGCGGGCGGGCAAGCGATAGATTTTTTACAACATGGGCGGGCATGGGCCTAGTTCGGTTAAAAATAATAACTGCTCTAACCTCCTTTGTTGGGAGCACACTTGGCAGTGCACCTGATTCCTTTAACGGCCTTTGAAAAGGTTGTGTCATCACCTGACTGGAACTCAATATATAGATCTCGATTCTTCCCACTGGCTCTCTTGGGTGTTGTGAAGGACCCGTCTCCGCAAACTCTTAATTCACCACCGACACCATCTGTTATGCGGACAAATTCGGTGGAGCAATCGCTGTCCAATTTCCGAACTTCGAAGTCAGGACAGACAATCTCAGGGGTACAGCGGGAATCACCCTGGAAATACGTACACTGATGTCCACCAAAAATGCATGCATATTCTCCTACTTAGCCAATTAAAACGTAATACTGCCCCTTGTCCAATAAGATCTTACCAATAGCAACTTACCAGTACTGTCCAGTCACAGTTCTTTTTGGCAGCGTATTTACCGTTTCCAAACGAGATAGTAACTTGACCACCTCCTTCAAGTGAGTGACCCTTGCCACAATCTGCATAGAACTCATTTTATGATGCTATTTTTTAAAAATTGTACCCGGCCTCGGTTTACCTGAGCCTCCCATGTTCTTGTTGGGGCCACAACGGACGAGCGTCTACAATTAGTAATTCAAAGAAACTCATGTTATTCATTACGATTGATGCCACAACAGAGCAGAGCACTACTTCAAGAATGAAGGGTAGTTACAGGAAGTCCAACAGATTTCACAATGAGACCCCTGCATGGTAATTACTGGGGGCTCTAAATGCTCTATAAAGCTATGAGTGGAGTTTTCGACGAGTGGCAAAAAATGGGTTTGTAAGGGAGCCACCTCTGAATTAACCCATAAACTTTTCTTTTGGAAGTCCACTAACGAGAAATGCCTTCTAAGGCTTCGTTCAAAAATTGCGTAACGCCAAAAATTGAAAAAATGACCCACCAGCTACCACAGTAACGCTTTTTTTTAACATTGACTTATATGGAACGTAACGCGGTCTCGAGGAGGACCACCCACCCCAAGCGCGTTACGTAATTTATGCACGATGCCTAACGAGTAAGGTTTCTGTCCAAACGATATGAACATGCTACTAATACGGTGCAAGCAGCAGTCTAAAACAGTCCAAAGCTTCCCTGTGTAAGGCGAGGTTTACCGGCCCTATAAACTAAAAAGGTAGGTTAGACGTATCCTTTCGTAACAACCAAAAGTCATTTTTACGTCAATTGACATGCAGTTATCTTTTCTTTGAATGTCATCCCTGATGACACTTTTTGTGCAATATTATTAAAAAATGTAAGCAATATGAATTGCGTTAAAGCCTACCCACTGGAAACGTCTGTGTACAACGGGTGTCCAACTCTGATTACAAATGTTTGTGTACGATTTTGGCGCTTTTCCTTCGTACAATAGTTAGGACATAGCGGGGAAGCTTATCCCCGAGCTATGTTCAATTTTTTCGACGGAGCAAAAACAAAAATTTTTTCACCTCACCCAGATTTGAACATTAGTCTTTAATCTCCCTTTAATGCACACTCTATCCTAATTGCTTGCTACAATGTATTATCTGCCATAAGCAGGTAATAAGAATGGTAGGGGGGTATAGAGACGAAGAGAAACTGTGAGGCCTGGCCATATAGGGGCATGTACATCCGTACAGGGTACAACAATT
>WJFA01003105.1:0-13798 GCA_009870155.1 Pseudobourletiella spinata | reverse complement strand
CCAGATGGTTATAAAAGGGAAAGTAGAGGACGATGGCGTCGACTTGTGCGGAAGATACTTGAAATGTTACTCGAAGGGTTCCTCTCACAGATACTCACTCACATACGCACGCACGTACACACACACACACACACACCATCAGCCACACGTACAGTTATGGACTCTATCACACCCTGTGTATACCACGAGTGTGTGTGTGTGTGTGTGTGTAGGGAGAAAATATTATGAACATCTCCGTGGAAATCTCTTCCTTATAGCCCTGAAGAAGGGAAGTCCCAATGGCCTATTGAGATGGTATTGATCAACCGATTGACAATGGAAAAGAGACACCTTTTTGAGCTGAGAATGGCAAATGGTCTGGTATTTTGTCCTCCTTCGCCTACTACCTCCTACGACTACACTGCGGCTCTTCCGCCCGCCCGGTTGTCTCTCTCTCTCACTCTCTCAACTCCCAGCGGCATGGAGTGAGCTCTAATAGCATCCTTCCCCGTCAGTCTCAGCCCGTCTCCGCGTACATCTCTCTGTGCATGTATATATGCATGAAAAACCCGGCCCGGCCGGGTTCCTTTGTGAGCTTCCTCGTATGTGTTGAAGTGTGTGTGTGTGTGTGTACGTGTGTGTAAGACAGTTGTGTACAGAGTGGAGAGGAAATTCTTTCAAATTGTTTCCCAACAGCCGACGCATTGTACTCACTTCCCATTCCCTGTCCAGACTCAATCAAATGTCAAGGAGATTGACTGTGGAAATAGTCCGGGAGGGAGGTGGCTCCCGGCACTTTGTGAAACTCTACTGTACTCTCTTGCTTTCTATCTTCTCACAGATTCCCACTGAGAGGACTAGTGGGTGTAGAGGTCAAAAGTCAGGTACATGACTGGGGTTCGTCGACGTTATTGTGTATGTGTATGATTTGGGACTTGGGAGTACGGGCTCGTGGAACAAAGCCGTAGTTTGTCTCCGGTATGTGTTTGTATGTCATTTCGTGCGTGTGGATATGTGAGGTCGTGTGTGTATGTTAGTTATTTTGTGAATGTGTGTGTGTGCGTGATTTCATATGTGTGTCTGCAATTTCATGTGTTTGTGTGTGTGTGTTTGTGTGTGTGTGTGTTTGTGTGTGTGTGTGTGTGTGTGTAAGTAGGTGTGTGGGTGTGTGTCCGTATGTCTGTGTGTCTCTGTGTGCATATTTCAGTTTTTGTGTGTATGTCTCAGTGGAACTGTGAGTATTTTCTCTTCCAGTTTTACTACCCGCACTTCCGCTTCCACTTCAATTTCCTGGCCAAACTAGGCAGGAACTGTGTGTCTCAGCTCGCACGTGTATTTTGACAGAATGTGGCAACTTTCCTTGGAAGCGTACGCAATGTACTGTGATTTCTGATGCATTCAGTGGTGAGGCATTGACTGCACCGTTGTGGGCGACTGATGGGGAGGATGATTTGGAAAGTATAGCGATTAGAATAAGATATGATGATGATGAATGAGTTTGAAATCAGACTTTGATTATTATTCTGAAGGCCACCATATACTGCAGTCCTAAAATTTCCTAGGATTCCAACTTTTCCTCCTCGCCCTCGTCCTCCTCCTCCTCCTCATGTGAAGGGAAGGGGAGGGAGTTGCTGTTGGGCGGGAGAGGAAATTGGAATGAGAATGTGGAGAGAGCGACAGAGTCATATGAATTGGAAGAGGATATATAGTCAGAGAGGAGAGAGGGATCCATTCCATTATGGGGGAAGGCGGGGAATCTACGTTGGTGTTCGGCCGCAAGAACCAAAGTTTGTGCGAGGCTCTTATTCGGGGGTGATTGGGGGTTTGGAGGGAAAATTAAAGTCGATTTGAGTCCTGGGTAATAGTGTCCTTTGTATTCCAGGGGGCTCATCAATGAGCGCGTGTAATTTGATGCCTCGGAGTTGAGTGTTATTCCTCCGCGATAAGGATTCCAATGTGACAAAATGGAGGCGGGTTCTCCGTCCTGGTGTCTTGTCTGTCTGTCTGCCTTCCTGCCTGCCTGCATGTCTCATGTGCTGTGTGCTATCCTTGCCGGGAAAAAGATGGGAAATGGAAGGAAGGTGCGTTTTCCTTCATGCTCCATAGTTCTGGTGTCATCATCTTCGTCTTCCTCGTCATCTTGTGTTCCCCTTTTTTTGTCATTGCATCTCCTTCTCTTGCCAGATTCTCGGATGATGATGAAGAAGAGCCGCAGGGAGTGTAGAGTGTGTGTATGAGTGCGTGTGTGTGTGTGTTTGTGTGTGTTTGTGTGTGTGTGTGTGTGTGTGTGTGTGTTTGTGCATTAAAGTCGGGACTTTGGAGTTGGAAATTGATTCTCTGCCAAACATCATCATGCTATCCCGCTCTCTCTCTCTCTCCCTCAGATTGTCACCCGACTGTCAGCCGCTGTAATTTTTTCCAAGGAGTAAACTATTTCGAGCGTGTAATGGGCTAATAGGGCCAGAGTTTGGGAGCTAATTGGACGAGGGATTTTTTCCAACTTGATCCATCCATTGCGAGAGAGTATGTTTGTGTGTGTGTGTGTGTGTGCGGCTGTTGTTGTTGGGGAGCAGCTGGGGAATGAGGACGATTTTATGACCTTTCCGTCGACTCCGCCGCATCGAGCTTATATGTTCCCCGTCTTCCGTACGACATACGGAATGGAAGGGAAAAAGTTGAAATATACGCGTCGTCGTCCTCTTCCCAGCATGGATTCCATGGATTTTTCCCTTAATTTACTCTACACTTTGCCCTTATCAGCGTCTTCTTGACTTAGCCGTGAAACTATGTGGAGCAACGACTCTTTGCAGAGAATTCGGGTCGGATTTGTGGGCGGGTGGAAATTGTATGAGGGAGTTCTAATGAGAAGTCGGTATGGCAATGCAATGTATGTATATGCAGTGTGTGGGAGTTGATGGAGGCGGATTTGCGGTGAAAGTTTAAGCTTTGACTCGTCCTCTGCGGTGGTGGTGGGAATATCAGGGATGTGCGGTCGGTGAGAGGACTCGGGCTCATCATTCCGTTCAGGATGATCGGGCCATAATGAGGTGTTCCCCAACACCTGTGATCGTTTCCATCGTTTCCCTCCCTCCCCCTGCAGCGTGTATTCAGGCGATGTTTGTGGGGCGGATGTGTGGCTATATGGCCTCATAAAATAATACCCGCCACCCACAACAACACCGGCGGCATGGAACGGCCTCCTTTGTCTTCCCCGATTATCCCCGTCGCTCATGGAGCCCATGGATGGCCGCAGGGTGATTATTGGCTGTTTCTATGGGGAGTTTTATGACAGGATATGCAGTGTGTGTGTGTGTGTGTGTGTGTGGGTATGAGCCCGTTCTCGTTGTTGCTGTTGTTGTCGTAACTGTGGCTGCTGCTACTGGCTCTGTTGTTGTTGTTGTTGTTGTCGCTATAGCATGAAAGCGTAATAATGATAGTCTCGTCGGCTCCTCACGTCAAGCTGAGAGATGGAGAGAGCGTATATGAGGGACAGACGGACACACTAGGGGAGAATGGAGAATTTTCAGGAGCGAATTGTCCGTTTATATTGGGTTTTCTATTGCTCATAAAATATTATCTATTTTATTATTGTTTTATGTTTATGTGTGCTCTGTGTGTATGTGTATGAGTGTGTGTGCATGCGGGTGTTAGTGTGTGCGACCGTGTGTTGTGTATGTGTCTATTCATGTGGGTGTGCGTATGTATGTGTGTACGGGCTGCGAAGCTGAATGGCAGGAGAATTTCATGGAGCGTGGAGTGGGTCGTTTGAGGGCTCGGCGGAGAGTCCCGATATGATTATTGTCTGTCAGAGCCGGGCGAGTTCATGGAATTTAGGAGCCTCTCCCCGAGCCACCACATCAGTCCCATCATCAAGCCTACAGAACAGCCGGATGAATTCCCTCGTCATCATCATCATCATCATCATCATCATCACCATCGTCCTGTCCATTGAATTCCCCGGAATTTTTTATGTCACACTACCACACGACCACCACCACCAGCTTGTCCTATAGCAATATGACATCCGGAAAAATGGACTCGGCTCATACAGAAGAAAAATATATAGTAAAAATGACGGTTTATTTTTTTGTTTGTAAATTTCGTGAAATTAAAGACACTTGAAAAAGGCTCTAAGCTTATGGAGATGATCCTCAAGATGTTGATGATGCTGATGATGATGATGATGATGATGATGATTTTCTGGTGGAGACGTGTGTCGGAGGAGGATAAGCGGGTGGTGAGCCGCTACGTGATTATCATGTGCGATGAAGGGGAAAGGGGTTTGGGGCCTGGAATGATATGGGATGGGAAGGGACGAGTGGCATTAATGTCTCCTCGTCGTCTTCTATACGAACAGGCACAAGGATAAGTTGGAGGGAGACGACTACTACGACGTGAGAGTGACGGCGTCATGTGGAAAATATATACAGGGAGAACCGGCCGTGTGTCTCTCTGTTCTCTTTGAGGGAAAGGTTTAAGTGAGTTAGTGTGATGTGGTCTGGGGGCGTCTGTGTGTTTGTATTGTGTGTATGAGTGTATGGACATGTGCCGCATTTGTTTGTGTGTGTGTGTGTGTGTGTGTGTGGAACATCCCGCCTGTTCCTCCCGCATGCACGGTTCCTTATGGTTCACTATTATGCCAGCATATGAGGCAAGTGTGGTATATGGTGTTCGTGTGTGTGTGTGTCTATGTGCTAGCCGGGCGGATGAGGATGGGCAAAGTGTCTGGGAGTAAGAAAAGAGCCATTTATCCTATTGATCACGTTTTAAAGTTGGCGAGAAAGCTATTGTGCTGGAGAGACTCATGATATGCGAGTCGGAAGAAGGAGAAGAAGATGAGTGTGTTTGTGTGTGTGTGTATATATATAAGTGTGTGTCTGTATCTGTATGTATGTAGTGCTGGAAGAGGAGTTAGCAAGATGCGGAGTTGGGAACCAAAAACGGGGAAGAAGAAGGAGGAGGTTGAGTGAGAGAGAGAGAGAGAGAAGAGATTGAGATGATTCGGAGGGGAAATGGGTCCTTCGGGTCGAAGGAGGAAGAACAACTGGTAGAATTTCACCGGTTTTTCCCTCTCTTCTGCCCGGAGAATAAGGAGTTTGGAAGAGAGAGAGAGAGAGCGGGTGAGACTAGGATGACTCTGCGAACAACAAGGACGGGTACGACGACGGTTCCCACATCACCAATATTCCTCCAGAGCGTCTACTACTACATGTATGTATGTGTATGAGGGCTCTCACAGCCCCAAAGTCTATTATGGACTGCATTATAAATTTCCCCTCCTGTCCCTTCCCTCTTTGATTGAGCACTTGGGTCCCTAATTCTGACTTTAACTACGACATCCCTGGTCATTTCATAGACTTTTACTCTCTCTCTCTCGCTCCCTGTCTCCCTCCCTATCATCTCTGGCTGTGTATATGAGCCCTCCTCTTAACCTTTAGCCAGTCGGGCCGCACTCTGATAATTCACAAGACTGCCACGGCACGGCCGCCGCCAAGTAAATTAAAATTTTATGCACGGAATCGGAAAATCAACCGGTCTTGCCCTTGCAATGGCCTGCAACCTGCTTGCTGCTTGCAAAATGGCTCGTGGGAAGGTTCCTACCCTTGGCACCCGCTGTTGCGTGCTTTACTGACTGACTGTGAGGTTGAAAAAGTGCGGACGGCGGAGACACGAATTCCCCACACTTACACTAATACATAGTAATGTACATAGTGTAAATAACATGTGAGCTGGCAGCTGGCATGGTCCGGGGTTGTTGTTGATGTTGTCGTGGTTGTGGTCGTTATGTATCATGTCTCCTCTTCTGCGCCGCGTCTTTTTATCTTTTGTCGTGCTTGTGTGCCCAGAGCGTGTCAAGTTACTGACCACACGGAGCCCCTGGGTTGATGTTGAATGTGTCTTTGTGTGGACTAATGGTGATTACATGTGTCACATTTGCATGTTTTCACCCAGTTTTTATGTCGCCCCGACTCTATGGGCTGTTGTTGAATGTATGGGACTTGGCTGGCTGCTCCTTGCGCCATATAGTTTCCCGTCCCTCCTTCGTGAATAATGAGAGGGCTATGGTAGTGTCGTAGTGTGAGGATGTTGAGTTGAGAGCTCTGTGGCCTTGTGGGTTATCTTAAATCTCGTGTAATACGTGCCCCTCGGAGTGGCCTGTGCTGTGACGATCAGTTTGTTTGGGAGAGGACGACTATGGGCTTTCAATGTGCTAATTGCCCCACTTGTGTGCCAACAATCATCACTATAGTGTTTTTAAAGTGAATTTAAATATCTCTGTACGAGCAAGATATGCACTTTTGCGTCAAGCGGGGCTTTCAAATGTAAGCTTTTACCGGGACGGCGGGTGGTTCGTGTTGAAAGGTTTTAGTTTCCGTTCCGGTTATCCAGTTTGTTGGTGGATATGGACGTGTTGGAGGGTGGGATTTGGGGTGGGGGTGAAAACTATCTTGGGATTTTCCCACATGGTCCCCACTTGGGAATAGTTGATATTAAGAGGAAAAGTTAATTAAATATAGTCGTGTTGGACGGACGGTGTGAGAGGGGTTAATAGCGTGTATTGCTCACAGTATGTTAAGATTGAGTGAGAGAGAGAGAGAGAGAGAGAGACAAATAGAGATAAGTGTTGAGAGCGGACGGAGTGGATGGCTATGTGAGGATCTTTGGTGAGGATAATAAAACGGACACTGGAGTAAGCGGCGGTCTTAATGAGACTTCAAAGGGGAGAGGGTTTTGGGATACATATGTGTTGGATATGAAGTATACCTGTACCTGTGCCTGTGTTTGGTGTTTGCCCATGTATATAACGTTACATTTCAAAGCTCCGCGCCGTTCCGGTAAAGAGTCTGTTGGGTGGGAACATATTAGGGGTGTGGATCCTTGCTTTCGTTTGGAGGAGTGTGGTGGTATGTGGAGGGCGGCTGCTGCTGCTGCTGGTGCTCCTGGTCGCTGGAAGACTTGCTTGCTATAGCTTTCCATTTTGCTTGTTTGGATTCACTAATTGTTTTTCTCTCTAATTAAACCGTTGTTAATTCCTAGGGAGTTGGAAACAATCTCCACGCTCCAGGGCTCAAAGTAGTGTACACGAATAAATAATTAGCTCTCCCCACTTTTATCTTATCTCTCACTCTCCTCTTTTTCCTCGTCGTCGGGTTCAACTCTCACGGGTTTCATGTGCTTCGGATAGGGATACTTATATGTGAACTTTGGGAGGTTCCTCTCGTTCCTGGAGGTCTGACTGACTGAGTGAGTGAGATGGGGGAAACCTGTTCCGGCCCACATAGGCGTACACGCGGCGAGGATGAGGCTCTAGGGTTACCATAAAAGATTTTTAATTTCACCCCCGTGTCAAGCCCTAACGTAGAGGGTGGGGAACTCTGAGTGAGGGATATTATTATGGTATATGAAGCGGGGTGGAAAGGGTTGGCTCAAGTACATGCATGTAAAGTTGAACGTTTTAATGTGAGATTTCTCTTGATTGTTGCAGGAGAGCGGAGGTGGGCGTAAGAGAAGTGGATGGGAAGAGGAGCTTTGAAACGGATCCCGTGGAAACTTCCTGTCTGCCTGCCTAACTTACGGACTCGCTGGTGGACTGTGAAGGGAACACTTTTGAATTGATGACGGCGCGGATGATGTGATGATGATGATGATGATGATGACCCTGGAGTGTGCCGTGAAAGCCAGCAGGCTTCGGCCTACCAATTGATGCGTCTCAAAAGCCGAAGTATGAAAGAGCGGAGTGGGATCGAGAGAACGATGGTCACCCCGGGCTACGAGCACCAGTCGAGTCAACCGACCGGTGGTCAACAACACCAGGATGCGGCGTTGGGCATTGCAGCCTCCCAACCCATCCCTCCCCATGATGCCCAGTACTCGGACCAGGCTCAGTTCGAGGCGGATAAAAGAGCTGTGTACAAGTGAGTGAGCGGTGGTGGGGTCATTAGGGAGATCTCTTTGGAGTTGCAAGTCATTCGGAGGGAATTAAATAAATGGGAAAAGAGTATAGAAGAGGGTTATTGTCGCCAACAGGATGATTTTTTCGCATCAAGCCCCCCTGCTGGAGTCTGGAGTAATGGAGTGTAGTCATAGTAATGGAGTCAAGTGAAGGAACAGAAGGAAATTATATTGTATTCCGTGTCCCATTTTCCAAGGGCTCCAACTTGTTCAAGGGTTTCGGAAGGATGAGGGCCTTTGTAATTTGCATTTGATGAGAAATGAAAGGACTGACTTGTACTTTTCTCATTGTCATCACTTCAGAGGAGATTTCAAATGGAGTTTTGTTTTTTCCTCCCGCCTTTTTTGTGCCGGAGCTCAAATTGTCAAGTGTTTGAATGAGACGGTGAAATAGAGGGAGGATGAATGAGCGTGTCTGTAGGTGTTGGCATGTTGTGCAGGGACGACGTGATAGTAATAATAATAATGGTGTAGTAGTAGTAGTAGTAGTAATAGTAGTGACCCATGTGGCGTTCCTTGAATAGTTGATAATTGGACCTTTGCTTTTTCATTTCAGACATCCCCTCTTCCCCCTGTTGGCACTTCTCTTTGAAAAATGTGAGCTGGCCACTCAGACAGCGGCGGATACACCGATATCGGATAGCTTTCATCATGATTTGGAGGTGGGGACGACGGTCACAGTTCCAAGTGCACCTCGGATATTTTATACACGTTATATTATTAGATTTACACCACACCGTACATCCGCATGCCTCCCAGTCCTCCAATGTTCGGGGGTAACTGGAGACGGGAACTGGGTGAAAGATGAGAGTGGTTTATACAGTAGTGTGTGGTGGGGCGACTACGGTGGCAGTAAATAAATGTTGTGGCATGACCGTTTTTTCTCTGTTTTCCCCCTTGCTACTGGTAGTGGTGGTGGTGGTGAGGGATGAGTAAAGTATTGATTTGTTTATTGGCAGGCGTTTGTCCAGCATCAGGAGAGAGACAGGAAGCCTTTCTTGGCAAACGATCCTGAAGTGGATGGCCTGGTACGTGGCTCATTTTTCTCTGTGCAGTTACTCTCCACTCCCTCTCCTCCCCTCACCGTCGTTCGTCCAGACAGCCAGGCTCACAGGCGGATCCAATTTTTCATTCGCGAATCACTGACTTTTGGATATAAAGCTGATCGTTTTGACGACGCGGCTCCGCTGGTTTTATGGACCACGTAACGTATAGTGAGTGTGGAGGAGAGGGGGAGAGAGCCTGTGGTTGGTCCGTTCCGTTGGTAGTGAAATGTGTGTGTGTGTGTGTGTGTGTGTGCGTATCTTAATGCTCCGACTGACTGACTGACTCGTGTTGAATGGTTTGCAGATGATAAAAGCAATCCAAGTTCTGCGAATCCATTTGCTAGAGCTGGACAAAGTACAAGAGTTATGCAAGGACTTTTGCAACCGGTACATCACCTGCCTCAAGGGGAAGATGCAGAGTGAGAATCTCCTCCGGTCCGACTACTATGATGGGAGCAGCAACGGGGGCGCCCACCTCAGTTCGCACAGCAATAGCCCTCACCACTCGTTCTCGTCGAACGGGGATGCGTCCGTGTCTCCGCCCAACAGTGGTGTCTTCCACCTTCAGAATGTTGGAGGTCTCCCCCCGTCCTCATACCATCACTCCTCCTCCTCCTCCGCCTCCAATCCGCACAACAGCCTCCCCAGCGCCAATAACAGTCTGAATAGCAGTGCCCCCATCAACCTAGGTCATGTGTCACCGGATCACCATAATAATAGCAATAGTAACAGTAGTAGTCATCTCCCCTTGCCGCCGCCCTCGGGGATCCACGGAGGCACTCCCTTGTCACAGATAGGTGCCAACTCCTGCCCTCCACCCTCCCAGGACAGCTTTGTTCAAAGTAAGTTTTTAGACCTTTCATTCGCTGTGGGATTGACGGCCCTACTTGTGTGCGTGTATGTGTATACATATTTGACGTATGCTCCACCCCTTTGACTTGCCTTGTGCCTCTTGTCTTGTCTTGTCTGTTTCGCTCGCTGTTTGTGCGGACTGGGCCCACTTCCGGTGTGTCTCTTGGCAGAACGGCCCGTGGCTATGTAGATAGAGGGAGAATAGTTGCTCAATTAACAAAGGGGAGAGCGTTTATTTATTGAAGCGGCTCATTCACAGTCGGTTTTATTTACTGTCAAAGCACCTCCCACTCCCAGCTCCGTGGAGGACGACGATGACTATTTGGGACGGAAGAAACCCAAGCGCGGGGTTCTGCCCAAACATGCCACCTCCATTATGCGATCCTGGCTCTTCCAACACATTGTGGTAAGTCACTACACTATATTTTGTGTGTACAAGTACATAGGGAGGAAGTTGGCCTGCTCCCCTTTGTCTTTTCAGACTGAGCGGGCTGGCGGAAATGCCATTGCATTGTTCCGAGCATGTGTAAAATGTGTGGTTTTCCCATTGAATGGGTCACAATTCTAATTTATGCCACAACATGTTCCCAGTCTTTGTCTTTACATGTGTGCTTGTGCGTGTGTGAATTTCAGCATCCGTACCCGACGGAGGATGAGAAGCGGCAAATAGCGGGACAGACGAACCTGACGCTGCTCCAAGTAAATAACTGGTTTATCAATGCGCGCCGAAGAATTCTCCAGCCCATGCTCGATGCATCGAACCCAGAAACATCCAGCACGCCCAAGGTATGACATGTATGGGGGATCGGAATCATATTTGTACAGTCTGTGCTGTGTGTGGGGGAGGAAGGGGGGTGGAGTAATTCTTATTATTTTGTTTTAAATAATTTCAGGTGAAGAAAATAAAGAACCATGGGTCGAAACCAGCCCTGAAATACTGGTCGGACAACCTTGCGTCCATAGGCTCTGGATCTATGGAGCCGTCCGATAGGGTCGACGGTCTCGACCACCCTGGTAAACAAGCTTTTGTAACCTTGTGGCTACGTGGAGCGGCGCGGGTGCTTTTAGTTTGGCCACAACCAGTTCCTAGAAAGCATTATTGATGTGCCGCTGGCACTGTGTAGACCGTATGAGAAATTTTCTCAAGAAGCATGAATATTTTTTGAATTGCAGACGATTCCAGTGAAGAGTCAGAAGATAGCAGCAACGATGGGAATGATCTCCTCATTGACAATAGTGATTCTTCGCAGCAGTAGTGTGTATGTGTGTGGGTGTGTGTGTGTGGACTCTAGCCATATATACAGTGAACGTTACTACAACCGTCGCATCTTACACTTATTGTGTGCATGTACATAGGATGTACAGTTTGAAGAGACTCTGGCGTGTAGACACCGACCGTTGATCCGCAAAAGCCTCTCTCCTCCGTCTCAACAGAGTTACTATTATAATATTGAAAGGGAAGGCAGAGGATGAGGGTGCGGAGGACGGCGGGAACAAGTGATTGATAAGATTACCAGTTGCATTTATTTTTATGATTGTACAAGCTTACACCTTTTCCATTTTACAAATTTTACCCAAAAACTCTCTATGTGTCTAGTGTGTAATAATAATTATTATGAGCCTTGGGGCTTCCCTGAGGGGGGTTCGCCATATTTTTCAACCAGCTCAGACCTTGAGTCGCCGCGTTTTCCTTATTATTATTATAGGACATTGTTAGCCATGGATGACCTCATAATGGGTTCTACCACATGATTAATTGGTAAGCTCTACATGTTTTTGTCCCCCTTTGAGTCAAGGTGTGATGCCACTACTAGCGTGAGCAATGCGCCCATGTTTTTCCTCCTGTACCCTGGTAAAGGAGGACTTGTGGTGGAGGCACAAAGTTTTAGGTTACTGGCTAGAGGATTTGTTTTGTTGGGCCATTGCCTCCGTGTCCAATCACTTTGTCTCCTTGCGATTACCATAAGTTGGTGGGAATTCCTCCACCAGCTCTCCCCTTGAAATGAAACTTATCAATTTGATGATGATGGCTCCTTAGTCGCGACTTTGTTTAAGATGTTATAGTAACGTACTTGCTCACCGGAACTCCATGTTGATCACTATCGATGGTAGTCGACCCTCTACATTGATAAATTTGCCCAAGGAAGCGTGAGAAAATCAACATGGTCCATTGATCTCGGTATTTTACCAGCCATTTGTGTGATGATTTGGGAAGAGCTACCCCATATGTACTGCTACTACTTTACCTTTATCTTGCTGCTGCGGCTTTTCCCGGGCCATCTTGCCATCTAAAATTAGTTTGACTGAAAAGATGATATTGTGATTGTTTTCCTTTTCTTGAGCAAATCCAGATGACTCTCTATTCGTAAATGATATATGCTAAGTAAGATGATTTTACCATGTAGATTCTATTAGATGATCTAAATTACTCATTCGTAAGTTTGCCAATTATTTGTCATGTGCGTGTTCAAATGTTTCCTACAACAACATGAATCCCCCTAGAGTTAAGTTTAATTATTGAGCCCTTGTACCTTCAGACATTCCAGTTCTTGTAGGGGCGAGTCAGTTATTATTAAGTAGTAGCTTCGAAATTAGACAGCCAAATTCGACGTTGGAAGGGAATACTAGATAGTGTGTTTTACAGCAGCTCTATATATACAATACAATATACATTGAGAACCTCCTGAAGAAGAGAGATTGGGTGAGGGTGGAATATTTTCCAAGCAAACCCTCAAAGCTCATGCCGGCTATAGATTTCTAATGCCACTGCAAAAATAATCATAGTAGCGATATTGTGAATGTTATTACCATTCCAAATATTAAAGCTATAAGGCTACATATTGCGGTGAAACTCATTTGAATGATGAAATAAAAGACACTTTAGCAACGAACGTGAGTCTAATTACTTATTTCTGCATCTGCCTCTCGTGCCGTGGACCATTAATCAGAGATCTAGTCGTGACGTCACATTACCCCGCATTCATATGCACACACTGCAAGCGGTAAGAACGAAGTAATGGCTCCTCTGCCAGTTTTATTACGAGATTTTATGCTTGAGGTCTCCACATTGGAACGCTTACATATGATTATCATTTACAAAAATATTAGAAAAATATCATTTTAATAATCCACAATTTAAAACCCTGCGCAAAACCAAATCAGTCAACCTAGTCAGTCAGTTCAGTTCTCATAATCAGATGATACAAGGTTGTGGATGGACTACAGGGCCATCCACGACAATCCCATTGCAATTGAAAAGTTGGAAAACTACAAAATAAAAGTATATATTGCAAGTGAATGCTGGTAAGGTCCTGGATCTATGACCAGCTTGGTGTATTTTCCTGCGATGACGACGTATGGCGTGTATTGCGAACCATTGGTTGTAGCCGTATTTGTACAAATGCTCCCTCCGTCGTAACGGTTTAATCTACAGCAGTGTCATGGAAGATTCCTCAAAAGCCACCATGTTCTTCACAAAGTATCCCATGACGCTGCACACGGACAGGACGATGAAGTTGACTAGGTAGATCCCCACAAGGTTCGGGAAGGCATTGAGGATGAATGCACTGAAGCCGATGCAAAATCCAGAAATGATCACGTTCCCTATAATCCAACTCCTCATCCCAAGGGCACTCTGCACCAAAAGAATATGTGCCTATGTTTTCAGTTCGCAATAATTATTCAGAGGAAAGAATTTAAAAATGGCGGGAAAAGCTGTTGAAATTGCACCTTGAAGCTGCCTAACGAGTTTACCCGATAAAGAAAGACCGAGCTGACGAACTGGTACGTGCTGGCAAACACTGCCAACACACTCATCTCCATCCAAGTTTCCTTCTCGTGGCAGCTAAACACGTCGAATTCACATGTGAACCCCGTTGTGTTCGCATAGGAGATCTTGATCGTGTCGAACCGACTCGCCCAGTCGTATACCGTCAGGGAGGCAATGAACGTGAAGAATCCGAAAATCT
>WJFA01003104.1:0-13801 GCA_009870155.1 Pseudobourletiella spinata | reverse complement strand
GGTGAATGCTTTTAAGGTAATCACTACTCCAATGTAGGCTGACTGAGAGGCTGGTGCATCGATTCAGCGTAAAACGACAGGAATGTGGTCGACCGGTGTTCAGGTAGAGAAGGTTAGTTGTAGATACTCATAAAAACATTATGTGTTGACCAGGTTATGCGAGTGCTGCCGAAGAGTGGAATCGAGCATAAATGTACGTGATCAGAGGTATTATTTGCAAAAAAAAAACTATCATATTGACTTTTGTGCGGAAGATTTTGAAGGGCTCATATGCATATGAACCATTACAACCCGCACTGAGATATCTGGTGGCCGTCGGCAAAGCAACTTTGTTTGCAATTCATTGAGGTATCTCAGAGCCACCCAGTTGGAGCTTATGGTATGTGTATGATGGAAGGAACGTCTGACGCGAGCTTCAACTAGTTTTCCCGTCCGAGTTAGTAACAGTTTGTACTTCTCCCCTGTGTACCAGATCATCTGATAGCACAGTGTCAGTGTTGTTGGCGGTAAAAACAAGCCTGATCGTCAACAACTCACCACAGTGTTCCAATGTCTAATCATTCTTCTGTTGGTACATCACCGTGATTTCCTTTGTAAAATTCCTCGTAGGGGTTTGCCGCTATGATCAAATTGAAATCAAAATTAAGCCGAGGATCATTCAAAAGTACAATCGTATAAGTTGCTCACATTACAATCCGCTCGCCAGCCCGTCATCAGACAAGAAGATGGAGGATTTGGAAAACCAAAAGGGAAGCCCTACGTGTCCCAGTATCTTTGATCTTTGGAGCTCTGTAACCTACGTTGGAGAGAATATACTGGTCGCTCCATTCGAATTTCTTGCCGTGTGCATTGATTTCTCTCATAGAAGCCCTCTTTCTGGCTGGCTTCACAAATGGATGACTGCGCTCACTCATGTTGAGGATATCAGCTACAACAACCTAAAACTATGCCTACAGCCGTTCAACCAGCACATGCAGAACGTCCGGTACAGGATCAGATACGATTACTCAAGAGGTTTTACGAGAAATGTATATGAACTTATTACAGTGGGTCGGAGCCGTGCTAACCAGCATGTCGAACTTGAGCACATGTACTATGGCGCGAAGACGTGAGCATTGAACAAATGAAAAGCAATGCGCGGATTCCGACGTGAGGGAGAGTCCAGATTCAAACGGACGAGCTGCTCTTTGTTGTGTTGTCGAAAGAGCCCGCTTGTTGTTCCTCATAAAATATGTGAAATTATTCTCTTAGGCTTATCTGTATGCTCATTCTTAATATTCCCCAGCATTGTTCCCCAGCTTTCCGTGTCATCCAGCGGCACAGAAATCAGACTCGCCGCCGCCTTCATCACACACACACACACTATATATCCTCAGACTACGAATGTAAAGGATCTCTGACTTAGTAGGATGCTGTTGTGAGCGAACGCGTAAAACAATCACTCTCCCATTCAATACAAAGCACCTCCTCGGAAAACCTAATCTGCATGAATTTGCTGTAATAAGAAATTTTGAACCGATGTAAATTATCTCCCTTTGGCACGCACAACAATCTGGGAAAATTTGTGTTTGTAATCAGTCATTAAGTGGCAGTGTGATAACTCTTAGTTTGTGTGTCTGTGGTGTGTGTGTGTGTGTGTGTGTGTGTGTGTGTGTGTGCGGATGTGGATGTACATGTACTACTACCCTCCTATCGGCCTCATCATCTGCCTATTTGTCTCCGTGACCGGGGATAATCACTATGTGCATGTAAGTTCCCATGTTACCATCCCGTCCCTCGGCCTCGCTAATAATACTGTCTTTTGCACAAGCAACCATCCATGTCTCATTCCCACTTAGGCTTTGAAAGCACCTTGTGCAATGGGTGCTTAAGTAAACAAGCTAGCCAGTCGGCATATCTCTTTAATAATGATAATGTTCCAATAGCCGTGGGCTAGTGATCTTGAGCCTCTCCAAAAATTTTAACTATCGAAAATAATGGGGATAAACTGCTCGCGTTTCCCCCTTTTTTGGTAATGCACCCATCAGTTGGGAAGATCCTCCCGGCCAATCCACACTCTCTAATTTAATTCTATTGGTCACACTGACTCATATGCAGCATCCGGTTCGCAATTTCCAATTGGGACCAACCCATTCCACTCGGTCATCATCATCCAACTAATAAAAGACATCAAAAGTTCATTCCTTCTCATCATCTGAATCCCCGCGAAAAATCCCTCCAATTCCACCTTAGTGCGATTAACAATGGGGAAGATTCCTTCGTAGAAACGAATTCCTATTTCAATCAGAAATTGTTGAAAGATGGGAAATTGGGGACAGAGTACTCAGTCAGTTGCATGGAACATAATCCACTTGATAAGATCTTCATTGAAAAAAAAGTTACCACCACGGAAGAGAAGAGAGGATGGCCTCGTGACTCCTTCTTCAAAGTTTGAGCGATGCAAATAAGCGTAATGATAGTAATGACGAACTGGTGAATATTAGAGCCTCTCCTTGGCGTCATTATATTAGGTCCCGTGCAGAGGGAGCAATGTATGGCACAGTATACACAGTCCTGGAGCTCTTGGCCACCACAGCGTGTTTTTGCCGACATCCTCCTCCTCTCACTCTCATATCCCTTCATCAAGCCCATATCCTGCCTCAGGTACCATGTTTAGCTCTATAATAGCGTGCAAACTGGTGGTGCAGTGAGACATTTCTTCGGGGAAATCACTGCACCGTCTCCATCCCCCTTTACATTGTCTGTAGGGAAGACGGTGGAAATTGAAAATAAAATTACCCCCGTATATAGCCATATAATGGTTTAAAGTTTAAGTGGAAACAGGAGACTTTAATTAATGCAGTCGTGATCGTCATAAACTTTAGCCTACATATGTACCGCAGGTGTGCATAGTACGCAGTTTCCAGCCCCGGTGGAAAAATGGATACATGACGATGGTTAAAAAGAATGTTTTGAGATTATGAGCCCACATTATAGGCTTATACACTTATAGCTGAGCATATCCTCATTTTGGCTCCCTTTCGCACTCATGCTAGCCCGTGCCTACATGTGTGCCTCTTCATATAGACTTCCCATAAGCTCGCCTGGGAGGTCAGTTCTGACATGAGCTCCTCTTCTCTCCATGCCATTAAGATTAACTTATTAAAACGTCACGCTGGTCCTTCCTGGCCCTTCGCCATGCTGGATATTGTGCTGAGATGATTTGGCGGAATTTCCCTCCTGAGCCACATTCCAGCGTGAGAGAAGCTCCAGATAATGCTTATGTGGTCGTTCATTTCATGAGCATGTGCGGAAGACTACAGGGGCGACGGCTTGTATATCGAACACTTTTTACGTCCTCAGAGGCAGCCATGTGTTGCCTTGAGTGTAAGATTTAAATTAGTTTACATAACTGCTATAATGATACGGTCGGCGGAAAGTGGACACCACCACCACAGCATGTATACTGAATGAGATGAGTCGACGACGTCAGGCGCCAACTTACAAGCTCTTCCGCGCTTATATTAACCGCTGACTCTGCTATTTTCTGAGACCTCGAAATGAATTCGTCAATAATGCTGCTGCTGTAATCGGCTTACAGAGAGAGGTAAACATTGCGCGTGTGGGAGTACTACACACATATATTATTATAGCTTCCCGCTCCTGGCCTCACTCTTGTGACTATTTGTGAGAAGAATGAGAGCAACTGCTCGTACGAAACCGGGGGGAGCATCAGCAAATGTGATGGGATGGCATTCCAATTTGAGCATTTAACCCATATGGAATTTGCTAGAAGGGAAAACTTCAAAAAGTTTATTTGAGTTCCACAAAGCAGCACTGCATAAGGTCGTGCAAAAGTGCTGGAAGAATGTTTTCTGACTGTCCAGTACTAAAGATTCGGTCCTCAGTCGATATGGTGTTTTGCTGGAATGCAGGTGGTGCAGCAACATTTTACCACAATTCCCTGCCTGATTTGCTTGATTCGGGTGGGAAGGAATGGTGAGGCGGATAATAACCTCTGTTGATTACGGCCCGCGGCTAGGCGTTGGTTCATTTTCATCTCATTCTCTGTCTCACTTGCTCTCTCTCTCTCTCTCTCTCTCTCTATCTCTCGTTCTCTTCTTGCTGACCAAGTACAAGTTGGCGGCACGGAGTTGAAACGAGACGCTGATCCCCTCCAGAATCCCTGTCATACTCAAAGGGATGATTATTGGCATGAGCTTAGATTATGCGTCCATCATCAATTCCTATTAAAAGTCTTCATACACGCATTCATACACACTCACTAACATCCACTCACACCGCCGACCATCAAATCAACAACAAGAGGAACAACAACGAGCCCGATTAACAACATGGCTCAAGTGTTCGCGAATCATGCTGGAGGCCCATCGCACATACACGTGAAACACACACACACACAAAGATACATACTCGGGGTCCAGCAAAAGAGACAATGGGCGACACCCTTACAGCGGCAGACGCGGACACTCCTTATAGCGGTGAGGAGGATTAGAAGCTATTCTTGTGCAACTCCCTGCACTAGAGACGCGAGAAGAATCCTCGACTCATTTCTAAATTAATTTGAATGCAGTGGAAAATTAGTGTCGTATACAGAGTGTCGGCCGAGGAGAATGCGGAGTGACACAACAAATACAACTCCCATCGTTTCATAGTCATGGCTCTGTACATCCTCACGTGCTCCGCGTTTCCAAATCTTACCTCTCCCTGTATAAACAACCGTTGAGGCCAAGCTGAGCACAGATTGATTGCTTTCTTTCCCACTCGCATTTATAAGATTATATGAAGCACGAGTAGAGCCGGGGGAGAGCTTTGGCGTAAAAAGTGTTTCTGAATCGTCCCCACGAAAAGAACTTCATCGAGATTAGCTACTGATGATGATGATGGTGATGATGATGAAGATGATGGTGGTGGCGGCGGCGGCCGTGGTGGTGGTGGTGGTGGTAATAGTAGTGATGATGATGATGGTTCGATGGGACTGAAAAGCGATCGAGGCAAAAGAGTGACTGTCATGCCGACGAAGGCGAACAAAGCGAGGCGGCTTGATGTTCCTCATAATTAAGAGAACCTGTTCACTTAACTCTTTTCACTTGTTGACGCGCGGTGCTCGAAAAGACGCTTTTCTCTAACTCTCTGTTCTCCTTTATGTGTGCTCCATCCGTGTTCTCTCCCTTGCTATTTTAATTGTGGATTCCTCTTCCCATGGTCCATCCCCTCTGTTAAGCTAAACTAATGACTGAGATTACGAATGGAACAATTATGCATGACATAGACTACGACGTGCTAAGTTGACGATGAGGAAGACATCCTATTGCAGTTGTGTGGGCAGTGACTCCACTCACTCTGCTGGCACAATAATGGCAGCAGCCGCCGCCGCCGCCACAGTCGCAATCATAATATAGGTCTCAGAGACGACGGAAATTGTTCAAGAGCTTGTCTTATGTCTCTTTTGATTACGCTTTTATTATGCACAACTTATTTATCGTTAGCGCCAGGGGACTCTCCACTTGATTACTCAAAGGCGAACCTGTGGATCCTTACAAAAATCCATCTTGTTAAGCCCTCCATACCATCTCGTCTATGCACCAGCATGAACAAAAGCCCCAGGTTTTTTTCTCCGTCTTGTCCGAGACTGTGAGTCCCTCAGCATTCCTTTACTATTCTCCTGTGATGAGGGTCGCTCTCACTCATCTCATCGCTCTCTCTCTCTCTCTCTCTCTTTCTCGCATCCCCTACCTATACGTGTGCGAAGGACCGGAGAGCACTTTTTGGAAGACCGAGAATACAACAGATCGTAATGTATAGTGAGTGAATAAGACTGGATGCCCGACGGGTTCACCTGCCTCTCTCGCTCTCTCTATAGATAGAACGCATTAGCATGAACGTATTGAAAAGGAATTATCTCCCTTGCATATATTTTCCTCTGGTGTGAATCAAGGCACTGAGGATGAGAGATCTAATACAGTTACCGGCCAGGGCTCTACTATAGTCTGTGTATCGAGGTGGTAGTTGTGGTGGATGAAGAGGTGGTGTGAGAGATCCTTGCATATATTTTCCTCTGGTGTGAATCAAGGCACTGAGGATGAGAGATCTAATACAGTTACCGGCCAGGGCTCTACTATAGTCTGTGTATCGAGGTGGTAGTTGTGGTGGATGGAGGTGGTGTGAGAGAAGCTTCAGGACACATACCTGCAGATAGAGAGAGAGAGAGACGGACTTGCTATGGGGAAGATGCAAAAAGTCGTGTTTTTGCCCCGTAGCTCCGACGTACCTCTTGGGTAGGAGAGCTAACTATGTGGAGGAATTCAGTTCCATTTCATCCTCGCTCTCCTCCAAAGAATGGTTTGATGAGCATGTCATTAATTAACGTGCCTTAAGAAGGAACATCCTTTCTCCCGGCGCCTCTCTCTCTCTCTCCCTCGTTTTTCACCTCCTTACCAAGTTCTGTAAGAGAGGCTGGCCGGGACGTGGTGGTCATCTTTTTTGGGAAATATTGTGGTGCTAATGCAGGGGAAGTTACAGAGAAGGGGGAGATGCACGGGTTGAAAAGCGGGATTCCCCCTGTAAGCACATGGATGGCCCCGCGTATGGGCATAAAAATCACTAGCGGCCTTTGTCCAGGGTAAATGGAGCCAGAGTCCAGTAAAGACGACCGCGCAATGAACCCCCTGTACAAGTTCTAATAGGGGGTAGGCCATAAGCATAACCTATTACTCCTGGTGTACGTGTAGTAAATGCCTCCCATTTCTTGTAACGTTTTTCCTCGGTCCAAGGAAAACTTATGGATTTGCTCATAAAAGGACTTGAAATGCTATTAAATGTCTATGTAGTTCCTCTGCTTGCACTAGAGACGACAGTGTTCCTCTTTGGCTGACTGGTCGGGGGATGCGGTCTTGTTCTTAATGGCCACATCCTCCTGCGACTCACTCGACACACATACACACACACACGCATAAACGGCCAGGTACTAATAATCTGACTGATTGAGAAGGAATGTAAGCTCATCCCTGGGTAGAATTGATGTTGGGGAAACGGAGGATTTTTCTTTAATAAAAAATGCTTTGTAATTGTCCAAAGGCACCCATTGCTCCAGTAAATGATGAAATAATCCCACTTTTAAAGGGTCTCAGTAGCTGTCAGAAGACTAGTGTACATGTTTTTGTGCCTTCACACACATTTTGGAGGAATGTGATGTCAATAGATGTGTGTGTGTCTTGTCAAAAATGAAGCTATAATAGTTTCTGAGTGGCAGAGAAATATGTTGACACGACACCGGTTAGGTGTGCCATCTAACGATAATGGTTCAGGTACGACAGGGATTTATGAGGCTTACGTGTTATTTCCCTGTAGTACCGTGTAAATGGCACGGTATAATGTCCTGTCCTGCTACAGTTCACAAAATTACTGGTCCATTATGACTGTCCGTGTTGTTGTGTGGCATCAGCCAGAGGTTCATAGTACCATATACCATATAAAAAATATTTCATAAGATGTCCAATTGTTGAACGGTTCTGAAGGACAATTCCGTGGTGAAGATAAAAATGACATACTGGTAATAGGGTTGTAATAATTTGTAGCTTCAAAACTGTGAGAGCGCTTGGGAATGAAACGGTGGGACTACGGGTACTGAACGAGGTAAACAAAAACTTCGAAGCAATGCAATGGCAATAAGACACCGAGAAGGGAGCAAACCAAGTTTTTAGAATTATTGGTCTCAATTTATGGAGACCTTGAGGGTGGTAATAATTAATGAAATTTACTAAGTGAGAGCTCAAACGAATAAGGAAGGAGGCTTGGTGATCCCAGCGTAGCAGTTTGCATTCCCAATCCCAACCCATATTGCTCATCTTTGCGTAGGTTTTGTTTTCAAACTACAGGATGAGGCAAGGATTTTAGCATAAAAGAAAAATGCTTTTGTAGCTAGTATGGTTTTTCCTTATAACAAAAACAGTCGTTCTCACTCTAATTCCACACACACAGCGTGTTCATCTTTTCGCCCGCTCCAAGTATGTCAAACCCAGTCCGTCCTATTGCCGACCTCCATTGTACTGTTGGTGACTGCGAGCCGTTGAGCAGTTCAATGAGAGTTCTGTAACTGGGGGCATTTGAGTTCTAGTGCAGTGTCGTTGAATGTAAATGGTGAGCGAAAATTGAGCCTTTCGAAAGGCACATCGCTTGAATGATACGCGTTTGTTGACGGAGTTGTAAAGTATAAAATAATGTTAAATGCTACTGTGAAAAAATTGGAGAATTTAGGATGGCTCTGTCGGAGTAGAATCCCATGTTCATTGTGAATTGCAATTAAGTTGTACAAAATGGCCAAGTTGATTAAGCGCTAACACATAGTAACGAAGAAAAATTATGAATGCGCACTGCTTCATGGATACGCTTGTGCTTTGAAGATCTGAGATCTGCTGAGCGCTTGAGTTGTTTCTAGTATACCTACAGTGTACTCTCTGCCATTTTTAATTTTTTACACAATGTGTGCGGGACAGGGCCGACAAATATGGAGGTGCTAAATAGTTTCTAATTTGTTTATTGCAGTATGCATTGGGACGAATGGTCGGATGTCAGTGCCCTCGAACCGGGTACACCATTACCGGAACCTTAAGGATCGATACAGCAACTGCACATATGTGGAGGGAAACTTGGAGCTGACATGGATTCAGGACAAGAATATGGACTTGAGCTTTCTGCAGCACATACGGGAGGTGACGGGATATGTCCTCATTTCTCATGTTGATGTGGAGCGGATTGTGCTGCCCAGCCTGCAAGTAATTCGTGGTCGGACACTCTTCCGCCTCAATGTTCATGACGATGAATTCGCTCTTATGGTCACGCTGTCAAGGATGGATAACTTGGAACTTCCAGCTTTAAGAGGTATGAGAAATTTATCTTATTTCTCAGGTCCGGCGAAAAGAAACATAGGTTTCGCACCTGCTAGACACACATCTCTGTCAGTCATACTGTCTGGAGCTTTACACCATTGTGAAATTCCAGCGGACTCGTATTGTGACATTCTTGTGGGACACACAACACATGTAGTTTCCACTTTTTCACTGTATCACACAATTCACATGCAGCATTTTGACAGCTTATCTTGAAACAGCCGTTGACATATTCTTATATTATCGGAGTTAATTTTAAAGGAAAAGTATAAAACATTCACATTGGACTGATTGTATGGATGTGCATGGAAGAGTCGGCTCGACGAGCACTTATGTTCCTCCGGTAGCATCCCAGATCATTCCAATCCAGAGATATTGAGGCAGAATTAGCATGTAACCGTTTGAAAATATGAGCACAGTTAACAACTGTCATATATTTTGTGATAATTTCAGATGTACTCGCGGGCAATGTGGGTGTTTTCAACAATTATAACCTGTGCCACGTGAAAACGATTACTTGGGAGGAAATTATCAGCGGTCCGAGTGCCAAGTACGTCTACGTGTACAACTATACCCAGCCGGAGCGGGAGTGTCCTCCATGTGATCCGTCTTGTGAGGCGGGTTGTTGGGGAGAGGGCTCCCAGAACTGTCAGAAATTTTCCAAGATCAACTGCAGTCCTCAATGTCATGAAGGTCGCTGCTACGGTCCGGAACCTCGAGAGTGCTGCCATTTGTCATGTGCTGGTGGTTGCACCGGTCCGAAGAAGAGCGATTGCCTGGTAAGAATGAATAACCTAATAATACATTAAAAAATACTCCAATTAAAGCTGCAATAATTAACATTGGAGACCAAGAATCTATACACCAGTCAATAATAAAATTCAGTAACGAATTAAATAGCGCCAAGTCTCCTAGCACTTCACAGGCGGTGCCTGGGGAGTAATTACGCCTGAGCACATGAATAAAAAAAGCAACAATTATGTCGTTTATCGAACGGGCTGATGATGTTTATATAATTGGAGAGGCCTTTGGAAGATGTTAGAATGTATGTCTTTCTTCTATACGATGAATTTGCATACTTTGCACACAGAAGTTGTGTGAGTCGTCCGACTTTTCAAGTTTTACAGCTCATAACAGGTGCAAATGAAAACTTCAAACAATGGGCGATAAATTCTACTGCGTAGCAAATTTCTTGACCCAAGATTTTCGACACGTGAATATCAAAGAGAATATGGCAATTTACCTGGGTTGTCGCACTCGTTCGGTCCTAGTATACAGGGGGGCCCCATCTTCAGCCCTGTGGATCCTTCCCTCCCAGCATAACCTTCCAATGTTGATGATAATGGGGATGGAACGTACAGCAAGAGGGCTGAGAGTCCCTTACTCACTCAGCTCTCCATACCTATATATGCTTCTCATGGTCCAACTGTTTATTTTTTCCAGGCGTGCAAAAAGTTTTACGATGACGGGGAATGTAAAGATGAGTGCCCTTCATTGGTCATTTACAATCCCAACACTTACCTCTCGGAAAGGAATCCGGCTGGGAAGTATGCCTACGGAGCAACTTGCGTCAAGACCTGCCCGGATCACTTGCTCAGAGATGCAGGTGCTGGTGCCTGCGTCCGACAATGCCCACCCGACAAGGAGGTATGCAGTGTTAGTAAAAGAAGGAACTGCTTCAACCAATTCCTACGTCCAGTAAATTCACGATAGAATTGAAAGGACGAAATTGTTATTGAGCAAACGTGTGTACCGACCGACTGTGCCCACTTTATTAATTAATTATGCCCTTTGAACTCATAGGCTCATGAGGGGGAATGCGTTCCATGCAATGGCCCCTGCCGGAAGAAGTGTCAAGTCCCGCCGCCGCCTAATAATGTCGTCCATTCAGGAAACATTGAGAGTTTCCGGAACTGCACAATCATCGAGGGCTCTCTTGCCATTCTTGAAACCTCCTTCAATGGATTCCAGGAAGTTCATCCCAACTACACTTTTGGGGAAAAGTACAAACCAATGGATCCGAGCCAGCTCGAGGTGTTTAGCACGTTGAAAGAAGTCGCAGGCTACATCAACGTGCAAGCGTCACACCCAAATTTCACCAGTCTGTCATACTTTAGGTAATTTGCATAACTGCTTTTACACACTTGAAATCTCTAATTACTCCTCCATGACTCGAGTTAAGCTGGGATTTCAACGGCTCGTTCCCGAGTGTTAAAATCCTTAGATTTTCAATGATTATTCAATCCTCAATCTCTCTATCTATCCACTTGTGGCGGTTGTATACGTCCATAGCTCAGCACATGATGCTGAGCCTAACGGGGGGTTCCGAACAGCCTAACCTGTGCTCCCATATATTTTTACTGGTCTTCAGAGCGAACCCCTCCAAATGTTCCTGTCCAAGCGTTTTACCTCCTGTTGCATGCCTTGAATTTTTCCTCTCACGTTCCTCGTGTGTGTGAACATGTGCATCTGCGGATGAGTGAGTGCGTATGTATGTGTGTGTGTGTGTGTGTATGTGTGTGTGTGTGTGTGTATGTGTGTGTGTGTGTGAACCGCTGTGTGAACGCACAGATAGGTGCCGAGGATTGTGTCTACCTGTACGCGTCAGGGTAGCTCCAGGTAATTATTATGTTTTAAGGTGCTTAAAGCGCGGTTTTCTCCTATAAAATCCCTACCAGAGAGGAACCTAGCTGAGGCTGTGGCAAATTGTGTTTGACACCATTTGTTTCCCACTGTGCCGCACATATTGTAGTGGGGCCGCAACATGTATGTACCCTCACATATTTTAATCCCGACCTCCCCTCTTAATCTCATCCCCAACTAATGTGATGCAAGTATTTTTATATTATTCATTACTCAAACGGGCCCAGCCTGACTCCCTCCGGAATATTATTCATATGTGCACATGCATATAGATGCACATATAAAATTTATATACTTTATGGCTCAGCTTCGTTTTTATTGTAACAAGACTGCCGCACTTTTGCAGCCCTCTCAACTTGATTTTCACCCTCCCCCCCGCTAATAAATTTTGTCGGGTCCGCCATATATCTCTTTTTTAGACTTGCCAGTCCTGTCCCAGCGATGATGAGGGGAGATAATCAAAGTAGTGTGTTGGACGGGCGGACTACGACGAAGCCCCTCCATGATGATGACGTAGTTTGTATGACAGAGAGGCGCTGTGCGTTCATGTGAGAAAACCCAAAGCTCATACATGCAACTGTTCATTCTGGTTCTGTATAGAAATCTGGAGGTGATCGGAGGACGTGAGAAGACTGACTTTTTCGCCTCGCTGTACATTGTCAAGACGAGTCTCCGGTCACTGAACCTACGGTCTTTGAAGAAAATCCGATCCGGAGCGGTGATAATCCTGGAAAATCCAAACTTGTGCTTTGCCGACACGGTGAACTGGACGAAGATTATGAATGAGAAAGATGAGGCTCAAATCCTGAATAATAGTCCGATGGATAATTGTCGAAAGGAGGGTCTCGTCTGCAGTAGCCAGTGCTCCAAGGATGGATGTTGGGGTGCTGAGCCAAATGACTGCTTGTCATGTGCCAAATTTAAGCTCGGTGACCGGTGCATCCCTAGTTGTAACTCTACGATTGGGTGAGTTTTATGTGCTTGAATCTAGGTTTGTGGGCGTGAGAGCCAGAGAGGCTGGAGGAGGACATTTATTTAACCTCACTGTTTGCTATGCTTCATTCCAGAATCTATGAGGATAGCCCGGGTATTTGTAAACAATGCCATGAACAGTGTCAGTCCACTTGCGTTGGATCCGGCCCCGGTAACTGTACCCAGTGTAAGAATGTCAAGGATGGACCTTTCTGTACGGAAACTTGCCCTGAGCCCAAGTACAACTTGAGAGGGGAATGCATTCCGTGTCATCCGAACTGTATTGGTGGTTGCACCGGGCCTGCGAATCGCATCGGGGAGGGAGGCTGTACCTCATGTCAGCAAGCTGTTGTTAACGAATTCATGCAAATCGTAAGTTTTCTTCACTTATATACACAATAATCATACAATAAAATTCCACTGCTCAGTCAGGTGCTGACACTTTTTCGAGCGTGATAATTGTTAAGACATGATGAATCACTGAGATTTTGAAATGTAGGAGCAATGCTTGGGGAAAGATGAGCCGTGCCCCGAGGGCTACTACTACGAATCCGTTGGACCGAAGGAGCAAGGGGCGTTGAGGGCCATGAGTGGGAAATCAGTGTGTAAAAAGTGTCATCCCAAGTGCAAAAGATGTTCGTCGTACGGGTTCCATACTCAGGTGAGAAGACAAAGTTATGGAATCACGCTCAAATCAGATCGAATCAAGTGGGTGTGTTCCGGAACTCCTGACTGACTGTACTTCTGTCTGTCATTATTATTCTGGGCTGCTCGACCAGTTAGTTTTCCTTAGTGGGCCATCACGTGATTCCATGGGTGTCGTCATTCCCTTGTTTTTGTTTCACAAGATTGAGAGAGGCCTCTAATTTTGAAATGAAAGACAAAGTCAGTACAGTGATGATGATGCTGGTGGTGGTGATTTCCTGCTCGATGCTAAAAAGGAATCATATAAAGGGAACACGTAGGATTTATGTAAATTTATTTTAGTAGGCACAAAGTGAAGAAGCTGAAGTTGGAAGGAGTTGGAAAATAATTGAATGGCTTCCACCACCTTCGTCTCCCCTCGACTTTATTGAAAAAGTTGACGGCAAATATTTTATCTGATCACCGTTGTATAAATTCTCTCTCTCTCTTGATGTATTTCCAAAGGTTTGTCAAGAGTGTGCCCATTACAAACGGGGTGAGCAGTGCGAGGAAGAATGTCCTCCTGATTTTTATGCCGATGAGGAGCGGCACGAATGCTTCTCCTGCGATGAAGCTTGTCGTGGATGTACAGGTCCTCTCACGTCGGACTGCCT